>VOPJ01016170.1:0-29316 GCA_014673585.1 Semibalanus balanoides | reverse complement strand
TTTAAATAAAAAATGCTGTTTAGTGCAACAAAATGTTTTTCGCCAAAACATTTTACCTAATAAAAATAACACCGAACAATGTTTACGCCATCGTGATTGCCTCGTCGAGGCGCATTGAAACAAATCCATGTTGACCATGTAAGGTCAACTTGAAAATTGACCTCTGGTCAAGGTCAAGTGGTGACCCATGTAGGTTCAGGCTGCATATTAGAAGACGTTTCTCGACGATCCAGACACGCTGCTGAAATTTCACTTCTATATCTGCATTATGTCGAGAGTTATTGACGAAAAAACTGTTGTGACCTCGGATGAACTCCGATATGGGTCACAGAACAAAACCTGCGCTTGGATCATCAAGGATATCCTATTATAACATTATCCTGAAAGAATTGGACTGATATCCTTGAAACAAAAAGCATTGGAATATGTCTTCACTGACTTATAATGGAGAGGTCACGAAATTGACCCGACCTCAGGTCACCAATATCCGAGTTCCGAGATCATCATTTTGCATGTATAGATGCTTTCATGCAATCCTTAAAGTTCAATATCGATCACTCGGAAATTGTGGCCATGGCACGACCGTTAACATTTTTGGAGGTGACCTGACCTGATCACTTGACCTGACCTGATCACTAGGCCTGACTTGATCACTGACCTGACCTGATCACTGAACTGACCGTCACGTGACCTTTGACCGATCACTGACCTGACATGATCACTGACCCTGGACTGATCACTGACCCTTGACCTGATCACTGACCTGATCACTGACCATGACTGATTCACTGACCTGACTGGTCTGGACTGCCTGATTCACTGACCTGGACCCTGATCACCTGACCTGACCTGATCACGGCCTGACTCTGATCCACTGACTGACCTGATCACTGACCTGACCTATCACTGACCTACCTGATCACTTGACCTGACCTGATCACTGAACCTGACTGATCACTGACCTTGACTGATCACTGACCTGACCTGATCCACTTGACCTGGACCGATCCTGACCTGAACTGATCACTGAACTGACCTGATCACTGACCTGACCCTGATCATGATCCTGACCTGACACTACCTGACTGATCACTGACCTGACCTGACCACTAACCTGACCAATGATCACTGGCCTGACCTGAATCACTGACCTGATCTGATCACTGACTGACCTGACCTCTGACTGACCTGACCTCTGACTAACCTGACCTCTGACTGACCTGACCTCTGACTGACCTGACCTCTGACTGACCTGACCTCTGACTGACCTGATCACTGACCCGACCTGATCACTGGACCTGACCTGATCACTGACCTGAACCTGATCACTGCCTGACCTGATCACTGACCTGACCTGATTCATGAACTGACCTTGATCACTGACCTGACCTGATCACTGACCCTGACCTTGATCACTGACCTGACCTGATCACTGGACCTGACCTGATCACTGACCCGACGACTCGATCAACTGACCATGATCATGACCTTGACCTGATCACTGACCTGACCTGATTCACTGACTGCACCCTTGATCACTGACCTGACCTGATCACTGACCTGCGCCTGATCACTGACCTGACCTGATCATCTGACTACCTTGCGATCACTGACCTGACCGCATCAACTGACCTGACCTGATCCACTGACCCGACCTGGATCACTGACCGACTGATCACTGACCTGACCTGATCAGCTGGCCTGACCTGATCACTGACCTGACTGATCACTGACTGACCTGATCACTGAACCTGACCTGATCACTGACCCGACGCTGATCACTGATGACCTGATCACTGACCATGACCTGATCACTGACCGACCTGATCACTACCTGACCTGATCACTGACCTGGACTCTGATCACTGACCTGACCTGATCACTGACTGACCTGATCATCTGATCTGACCTGATTCACTGACCTGACCTGATCACTGATCTGAACCTGATCAACTGGCCTGACCTGATCACTGACCTGACTGATCACTTGACTGACCTGCATCACTGACTGACCTTGAATTCACTGACCTGACCTGATCACTGACCTGACCTGATCACTGACCTGACCTGATCACTGACCTGGCCTGATCACTGACCTGGCCTGATCACTGGCCTGACCTGATCACTGAACTGACCTGATCACTGACCTGACACTGATCACTGACCTGATCACTGACCCTGACCTGATCACTGACCTGACCTGATCACTGACCTGATACTGCATCACTGCAGATACTTCATCACTGCAGCCAATCAGTGAATCATGGCTCGCTACTGCAGTGCTATTGGCGATCACTGCAATAGTCCATGGCACTGAATCACTGCAGTGAATCACTGCTTCATCACTGCAGCTGGCCACTGCCGCACTCAAACCCACCACCACTACTCCGCAACAGAACATGCAATTTGTCGTCGAACCGCAGGTTGTAATATAGGCACGCTCAAACATTTGAGCGAACGGGGGTGTTCGTTCAGCCTTCCGGCCAGCATGGCCACTAAGCTCATCGGTCACTTCGCTCAAAGCATCCTGATCGAGCGCAGTTTGGTCGGAAACCCGTGTTTGAGTGGCTCGCGGCGTGGAAAAGGTCAGCTTATGTAATGTAGGTCGGTCATGTGCTGGTGGTGGAGTGTGTTAGTGTTGGTGGCAGAGCCGAATTGAGGCGGGGTGATAAACTGAAGTGAGGTGGGGTGGTTAACAGAGGTGAGGTCGGGTGGTAAACTGAGGTGAGGTCGGGTGGTAAACTGAGGTGAGTCGGGGTAACTGAGAAGGTACGGGTGGTAAAACTGAGGTGTAGTCGGGTGGTTAAACTAGGTTGAGGTTCGGGTGGGCAAACTGAAGGTGCAGGTCATGATAACGCAGGGTGGTAAACTGAGGTGAGGTCGGGTGGTAAACTGAGGTGAGGTCGGGTGGTAAACTGAGGTGAGGTCGGGTGGTAAACTGAGGTGGCGGTGGCCGGTTGGTATGTACAGTGTCGACCTGCGACCATATGTTCTCTCCACTTCATCAACACCACCTCTGTCTCTGTCTCTGTCTGTCGGTGCTGCACGCAGTGGAATCCGATGCAATTACTATAGCCCTCTCCCCCGGTATCAGGGGCGAGGGCATAAATAGTTTCATTAGATTTCACTGCGTGCAGCACCGACAGACAGCATTGATGGACATTGAATTAAACGGGTACGCTTAAGCAAGGTTTTTTCAGTATACTTTCAAAGCTAGCTACCGGCAGACGAGAATAAACATCGCCCCAGAGAAATGGAGGGCTTATTCGAATAGCGCACTGAAAGGACTGCTGCTAGCCGTTTTCACGATGGATTTATTCGCCGGGCGTACCGACATCGGGTGGTGTCGAAATGGACAGAAAACATGGTCTACACTGTACAGCTTCTAAAGGTCAGCTCCTGAGTACAAAGGTCAGTTGTTAGTGGGTTATAGAGGAGTTTGAACCTTTGAGGTCACAGTGAAGGTGGCGTGGTCAATAGCAATAGTACATCCTTTGATGTTGCCATTGGGGCGGTGTATGACATGTCCGTCGGTACTTTGCTCAAAGACAGAAGTTGCTTGCAGCCAGACTTGTGTTCGGTGGAATCAATGACCCTGACTTACTCCTGTCATGTCCTCAGCCCCTCCGGTCCGGCCCCGACTTATTCCCGTCATGTCCTCAGCCCCTCCGGTCCGGCCCTGACTTACTCCCGTCATGTCCTCAGCCCCTCCGGCCCTGACTTACACCCGTTCATTGTCCTCAGCCTCCGCGTCCGGCCTGACTTCACTCTCGTAATGTTCTCAGCTCCTCCGCCGTTCGGCCCTACTTACACCCGTCATGTCCTCAGCCCCTCCGGTCCGGCCCTGACTTACTCTCGTAATGTTCTCAGCCCCTCCGGTCCGGCCCTGACTTACTCCCGTCATGTCCTCAGCCCCTCCGGTCCGGCCCTGACTTACTCCCGTCATGTCCTCAGCCCCTCCGGTCCGGCCCTGACTTACTCCCGTCATGCCCTCAGCCCCCGCTACCAGGTGAACTTCGAAATATTGCAGATTAAAATATGCACACTCAGCAGACCATACCAAAAGGTAAAACATGCAGCCAGTACCGACAAGTGTTCATAATACTGATAAGTACACATCAAACTATGACGTAGTTGTATTGTTGTTCATTCTTATGTGCTTTCATTTCTTCACATTGTGTATGGAAATCAGAAAAAGGAGCGGACATGACATTTCCGTCACCGCCACGGGAGGGTAGTAACGGAAACTGCAGCCTTCAGTCCACTTTTTGACTACTGTTGATAACAAATAGTACCTTTCCAGATGGATCAATTCGTACTTAGTTCTATATATCTGCAAAATAGTGTCTGGGAAATTATTTCAGGAATAACATATGATGAATATTCATGAAGTAGCAGCTCCGGTTGTTTTATTCATGAGCAGACACTCTAAACAGCTGCAGAATAATTCACCGCTGCATCGCATATGTTCGACCGTAAACATCTGTTATTCCTGTGAAATGGGCCATCTCATAGTACATTAAGTCTGCATGGCTCGTAAGCTAATGAAATAACAGACGACACTTGCTCGCCTATTAAAAGAGATAACCATAGGCTGCCGTTGTTTGAACTGATCATAGCTGAAACGATATTACCAAGCCTAGAGTTTTAATAGGGACCAGATGTGAGGAGAGTTCTGTGATCAGAGTTTGAGAAACGGAGGTGTTTGACAATGTTTCTGAAATCATTGAATTGCTGGAATCTCTAAGCACTGCTGCGTGAAACATGATTTCTTCGAGCAGCCAACTGTGAATGTGAATAGGTGGGCTCTCTCATTGGAAACTCACCTCTGACTGCACTGGCTAACTAAGTACGCACGCTGGCCGCTCAAGCTTGAGTGCTCTTATGGCATTCAATGAGTCATAAAACTATAATATCGTGTAGAGAGTCTCATATTTCACTCAAATTTGTTATCTAAAATTGTTACACATATAATACAGAAAGACTACTATGGGGAATCCAAGCTTTAAAGCCAGTGCCTTGATAGGAGAGGGCTGTTATTAAGCCGCCTTTGGCTGGGGAAGAAAAATGTCCCCCCCCCCCTCAGGGATTTTCACAATAGCTAAAAACCGAACGGTGCTACTGACGCGAAACTGCGGCTACTTTCTCCTACATCAATTTGGCGTATCCAGTGCAAAAAGTATTGAAAAATGAAGACGAAATATTTTCGAGCATAGACTTCTCCATACCTATATATGGTACATATATGGTACCATATATGGTATGGAGAAGTCTATGTTTCGAGTAATATCAAATTTAGTGACGTCATTCCATACGACTTTGACTCAAATATCAGCTTAACTCTAGCAGTTTGTACAAAAGTCATTAATAAAGAAATAAAAAAACGTCAAAAGATATGAAAATGGCAAAGAGCAAAAATGCTTATTTCGGATAAAAAATGTGTTTGACCCCAACAAAATCAAAAATAAAAATGAGAAAATGTACTCAAAATATTTTGTATACGTACAATACCCTAACCAAATTATTTCAAAGTAATATCTGAAATTTGGAATGACTGATGGCTCCATATGTATAAGTACCTCATGATGCCATTTTTTGAAAGAACGATCTTGGGCTTCTTACCAGATACAGAAACATAATTGGCACCAATGTATTTCTGAGACAAAACTGGTTTATGAACATGAACTTTGTATGTATATTTATCCATTATAATTTTTTGACCTTGAATGACCTGACCTTGACCTTATATTGGGCCAGGTGTGCAATTGCCTGCTATAGTCGATTTTTATGTGTAAACCACTGAACTCTATAGAGATGGAAGGCGCATTGACCGGAATACTTGTCTAATGACGGCGGCCATATTGGTAATCACAAGAGCAGTCGGCGGCCTGTGTATAAAGGATTAGCGCGGGCGGGCACCCAGGCTGATCATTTTACAATATATCTGATACGAACTACTAGTCGTAGAGAATATTGACTACCACCCACAATGTTCCAAATCGAATGCAGAATGATTCTAGGACTTTTCATTGTTTATTTTTTCTGCACGAAAAAAAAAAAAAATCTCCTAGAATTCCTTCTTCTTTCATTTGAAACATTGATAAGAAAGGTGGTAGTCTTTGCGCTACCGCTTAGTAGATTTGGTCAATATATTGAAATTCAGCCTGGGTGCTCCACGCCCGCCTATCCTTTATCACAGGCCGCGATCTGCTCCATGTTATTTACCAATATGGCCGCCGTCGATTAGACAATCTCGGCCAATGGGACGGTCGCAGCGGCATAGCTACCCTGTGGTGTAAACAACTCCAAATATAGACCAAAAAACATATGTCGCATGACCATTTGCCAATAGTGACCTGATTTGACCTGATCTTGACCCTGACCTTTGCTTACAAATTCACTTTTGCTGATATGGGAGATGCATCATATCTTTGAGAGCACTTAGTGTGATAATAGTGTCAATCTAAGGCTTTGGATGGAAAGCATGGCCCAATAAATCAAATATATAACATTTCAACTTGACCTGACTGTGACCTGACATGTAACCTTATTGAGAACATCTTGCTTGCGCTTTAGATGAGTCTCATTGGAGTTTTCAACTGCCGCCTTGCGCGTTTCGCTGCGTTTATTGGTTCGGAAGATAACGAGGGGGCGTCCCCCCCAGCCAATGGCGTTCGGCTGAGACCCCAGCCAATGCCGGGTTAAGAAATTGAGTTTCACTAGACACGTTCTCTTTAATCAGAAGCTAACGAAAAAATAAGGTTTATATAACTATGCGCATAAATTTGCATGCTTATGTGTCAGAATATGTCATCATCTACCATTAATTATATAAAGTGACAAATTATCAGGCTTTACAGCCGAATCACGTCAAAGCCTCACCCAACGCCTTCTCTTCACTATCGTAATTGTATAACACTTACACACATATCGTATCCCGCCAACATCGTATTTTTTCCAGCATCGTTCACCTCACGAGAAAAATTTCCTCCTCTCTTCTCCCAGTCTTTTACCACGAACTGGCAAAAGCCACACCGCGTCGCCTTTTTTCCCACATCCCCCGGTGCTTAATTCGCCGCCCACTCAGCGCTCCGTCCATTTTGTTCTCTGCCGGCCGACGCCACGCAAGAAAGTGGGCTGACAGCACTGGTCCCGAGGGAGCCTGCCTGCCGCTGCTGACGGCACGTGCCAGCATTGCAGAGCAGGTGGCTGCGCGAGGCTGTGGCTGTGCAGGTGGCTGGTGGCTGTGGCTGNCCGAGTCTCTGATGCAGCCGGCAGAGATGGGTGATGGCAGGGGAGTGGTGGCTGTGGCTGTGCCGCGTCAGTTCAGAACAGCGGGTGGAAGGGATGGTTCCGAGTCTCTGATGCAGCCGGCAGAGATGGGTGATGGCAGGGGAGTGGTGGAGTGATGGCGAGAGAAGTTAGAGTGCTCTAGGGTACCTTTGATGGCGCATGTTTTGTGAAGAGGTTAGGGGACATATAATTATACAAAGCAGGGGCGGCGGATAAGCGGGGGCTGCGGCCCTCTACTCCAGAAGATAGAGGAGGGGGGGGGGGGATACGATGATTCTGCTGATAAAATTGAAGAGGGGTTCCCTCCCATAAGTTTTTTTTTTTTATTCCTTTTGACTGAAAAAAATATGTCCCGAGGTGCCCCAACCAGCCTAAGGCCCGACAGAAGGACCTTAGTCGGCCTGAGGGGGCCCACGATGGGCCTGAGGGGCCCTCAGAAGGCATGCAAGTTCAAAATGGGACTATCCTATGTTTGTTTGCAACTATTTAGAGTGCCCTGCAAAATATAGTGGCCCAAATCCGAGGAGATATAACATTTCCCGACATTTTTGGAGGGGGTCTTTAAGCTCTGAAGCGGGTCCTGTTGCCGAGGGGGCCTGCTTGGTTTCTTTGCCCCCGTCCGAGAATACCTTCCGCCGCCACGGAAACCAAGAGATACCCTGTGGTGTAAACAACTCCAAATATAGACCAAAAAACATATGTCGCATGACCATTTGCCAATAGTGACCTGATTTGACCTGATCTTGACCCTGACCTTTGCTTACAAATTCACTTTTGCTGATATGGGAGATGCATCATATCTTTGAGAGCACTTAGTGTGATAATAGTGTCAATCTAAGGCTTTGGATGGAAAGCATGGCCCAATAAATCAAATATATAACATTTCAACTTGACCTGACTGTGACCTGACATGTAACCTTATTGAGAACATCTTGCTTGCGCTTTAGATGAGTCTCATTGGAGTTTTCAACTGCCGCCTTGCGCGTTTCGCTGCGTTTATTGGTTCGGAAGATAACGAGGGGGCGTCCCCCCCAGCCAATGGCGTTCGGCTGAGACCCCAGCCAATGCCGGGTTAAGAAATTGAGTTTCACTAGACACGTTCTCTTTAATCAGAAGCTAACGAAAAAATAAGGTTTATATAACTATGCGCATAAATTTGCATGCTTATGTGTCAGAATATGTCATCATCTACCATTAATTATATAAAGTGACAAATTATCAGGCTTTACAGCCGAATCACGTCAAAGCCTCACCCAACGCCTTCTCTTCACTATCGTAATTGTATAACACTTACACACATATCGTATCCCGCCAACATCGTATTTTTTCCAGCATCGTTCACCTCACGAGAAAAATTTCCTCCTCTCTTCTCCCAGTCTAGGTATCGCTAGATCTTTTCACAAATTGTCATTGATTCGGACCAAGTTGTTGAATTGGGCGATTGGGTTGAGTCGGTGCCCCTTTTCGAACACCAGATGCATTAAAACAGCAAAATACAACTCATGTTACAGCAACAGCTCTTTTTGAAACAAAGAAGCACACAGCGCGGCAAAGCAGCAGTTCAGATTATAGATAACACACAGACAGTAAAAATAACAACAGACAACAGTGCAAAGCAACCATGACAGGGCCCCCGACACGACGCTCACAATAATTTGCGCACGCGTCGCGCAGTCACCCGAGCCTGGCGGTGGCGCGGGATATAGGCGACCTTCGCCAGCTGTATGTCATTCGCCAACTCTGATCCGTCTGCTGATCGTGTGCTTTAAGTTCGGCAGCTGAATAACGATTAAAGTTTTAATTGGTCAAAGGACTGAAGGATTAGTTCGGCGCTACCCACCTAATGGCGTACTTAGACCATTGAAAGGGCTTAAAGGGAGTGCGCCTACTCTTTTGAAATGTCAAATATATTTGTATTACGGTAAGAAGCTATTGGTTTGATCATTGGTTACGATACAATTATTGTCTGGAGCTCCTTTAGTTGAATTTTTACTAATATTCTGTTTTGCATTTGTTTTGTTTCAAAACTCCTAAACGATCGCCACTATAAACAGAGCAATCGAAGATGTTACCTATAATGTGCACCCAGGACCAAAAAGACTGAAATAAACAAACCTAATACGAAACATTGTATGGGTTTGTTTATAGTTATCGAGGCTCTTGTTCGGCAGCGTGTGGTTATCAGTGCTGGGACACAGTTGAGTTGATTTTCCTATTGGCCAGAGCTAACAATATAGATGCTAGCGTTGTTAAATTTGAGAGACAATAGCTTATACTAGTAGCAGAGAAGCATCTGGCGACTATCGATAAATGTAGAGGCTTTCCGTCGGAATGTGATTGGCGAAGCGTTTGGAAATGACTCAGCAAACTAGAGGAAATCTTCTGGGGAAATGAAGTACAACTGGCTAAATTCAGAAAAATCTGTTCTACAGACTAGTGTCAACAACTTCACATGACCAATGTGAGTAGGCACACTCCCTTTAACAATATCACGAGTGCTTAGCTGGAGAGGTGCAAACCAACTGGGCGAACGAAGTGGTTTGGACTTGGCATTGAAAACATGCTGAAAATTGGGCCTGTATGTGGTACCCAAATCAACATCTAGGGATAGCAATACGGGCATAAAAGTTTGTCCTGCTTGTGGATGAAAGTTCAAATATCCCGTAATGATGCTCTTTGGGCCAGGCACTCCACGCATCAGTGCAGTTTTTGGCCCAGACGGCCTGGACTTCCGTGACTACGTGAGACAATCGTGGCGAACAGATCGAGTCTACTCTCATATCATTATATATCCAAACTTAATCTAGTTTAAAGCATGGAGTCAGTGCAGAACCAAAACTCAGGTTCGGCTGGCTTGGAGCCTGGTCCTGGCTGGATGACTTTCAAACATGCTTGGTCCATATTAGAGGTGCAGAAAATCCTAAGCCTTTGGTGCAGAAAATCCTAAGCCTTTGGTCTAGTCCCGGCCACGGAATGAGCTGGCAAGTCACAGCTTTAGTCACGGCGCTGCAATGCTAACCCTATGGCGCTGCCCTGGCCGGTCACAGCTTCAGTCACGCCGTGACCAGTTCTGGTCCCAGCGCTGGGACCATAATTCTGCAACTCTAGTCCATATCATATTTTATCATAACACGTCAAGGATATCTTTTCAGCAAAATGTTAGTCCTAGTGATTGCGTCATCCCTGAATTTACTCCTCAGATCCCGAGGTACTTTAGTAAGATTTCCTCAGGTTCCGACTTCCGAGCTACTCAAGCAAGGCTTCTTCAGGTTCTTGGGTACTCCAATTGGGCCTCATCAGCGCCCGAGGTACTTAAGCTTGGTTTCATTTGAACTACACATATGGTCACACGGCGCATGTTTTTGTATGATTCTGTTCTTGTTATACCTGTGATTAAAGCATGTAAAAAGCCTTATAACATACCGCGATCTCCCCCTAGATTTGAATTGTTGGCTAGAACAGTGAACTAATATATTTATTGTACTTAAATAACTGAATGGAAGGGTTAAAGCCACTGTCAGGCATTACACTATACTAAAAAAGCATACTAACTTCGTAAGATATGGCCGGTAAATCACATTTCTTTTGTTTATAAAACCCTTCTAATCTCACATGAATGCATTATGAGGACATTATGATAGAATTTGCATATTAATCAAGCCTTGTTTTAAAGTCAAACTTATCTCTCCAGACTAGATTACTTTAATTTACCATTTCGCTGACACAACAAAACTGCTAATGCTTCCGAAACAGTTTATTTATTTATATGTAGCATCGCCAGGAAAGTAAGCAAGGGGCTTAACAGTTGAATAATATCAGAGAATGGAAACACAAGATAACAATAGAGATACAAGAGAGCGAGAGCGAGAGCGAGAGAGAGAGAGATATCGCGCGCGTCTCTCTCACCCCACCAATATTCTGAGTGGCCATAAACACCACCCGATATATTCGCATGTCACAGGGATACATAACAATGCCACGGCGGGCCTGCACAGTACACACACAGAGAGCGTGCTGCTGTGGCAGGTAGAGGCAGGGTGGCAGGGTAATGATGGAGTGGTCATCCCCCCGGAAATAGTGCTATGCGTGTGCGAGTCATTACACCCGGCCGGTCAGCTGTGACGAGAGGGGAGCGTGAGTGGGTCAGGCCGGGTCGGCCGGCAGAGGAGGAGTGATCGGCTGGGTCGAGCTGGGTCGGCCAGGGGGAGGTGCAGGGGGGTTGGGTGGTGGTGGAGGAGGGGTGGGGCTGGGTCGAGCTGGGTCGGCTAGGGGGAGGTGCAGGGAGGAAGGAGGGGTGGGGCTGGATCGAGCTGGATCGGCCGGGGGGAGAACAGGGGGGGGAGAACAGAGTGGGGGGTGAGGGAGAGCAGGGGTGGATGAGGGCCGGTAGGTACAGAGTGTGTTTTCGTGTCTGCCGGGCGGCGTGGCGGGAGAGCGGCCCAGTGGTGGTGACCAGAGTGCCGGCGACAACTGAGAGTGGTGGTGGAATATGTTCTGTGTCCCCTGAGAGAAACAAACCCACTGGAGCTGTCCACGGGAACAGACTGCGTTCGTTCTGTGCCTACCAAAGGCTGCGTTCGGCAACAGACGGCGTTCGCTCTGTGCCTACCGAAGGCTGCGTTCGGCAACAGACGGCGTTCGTTCTGTACCTACCAAAGGCGCTCATTTTACGGTGAAAAATATATTTGTAATATGTCCTTTTTAGTTAGCCAGTGGAACACCCATCATCAGTTTTGCCCGAAATGCTTCAATAGAATATCAAATGCGAAAAATATATCAATAGCTACGACAAAAACAACATGTTTATCTTAATTTGACATTACCACGCCCCATAATTTATTTTGTCGATGTCAAACTAGAAAAATGGTAATGAATAATCTGATATATTCAGAGCAGCGAAGTTGCACTGACACTCTTTATTTTGAAATGTAACAAATAGAAGTGGGTTCCACTTAGACCAATCAAGATAACTATTATCACACGGTCGTTGACTGCGCACAGTTTCAGTCAGTCAACTTCCTCGTTCATTGACGCCAGTCTTCTGCATGAATGGACAATTTATGTCTGGGACTCCTAGTTCAGCTTTTAGCCCGCTGTTGTCAGCCCGGACTAAGTTTTTGCCGGCGATATTGAATTGCTCCGGCGCTGGGATGTCAGCAGGACTGTCTGTCTCCAGATGTCAGGCTGTTGAGGCTGCTGTTGAGGTTGCTGCTGGTCCACGCGAGAGGCATTGGTCAGCAGTTTCCGGCAGGATAGAGTGTCCCCGCTTCACAGAGCCTCACTTCAGACCTCACTTCTCACCTCACTTCTTACCGTAAAGATAAGGCGAATGTATGGGCGTGAATCAGGGTAGCTTTTCGCGTGGTTGCTATGCTAGTTTCCAGCTATCTGTCTTGAACGAGGCGACTTTCTTGGCAATACATTGCCTTCGAAGAAAATAAATGGGTTGCAATATGAAACGAGAGTTCCGCCACTTCTGTCGTCTATCTCTTTCACACAAGGTGCCAAGAGGCCACGGCAAAGAAGATATGACTGCTTGTATCTTCATACCAGCTGTGCGACCGTACAGATCCTGCTCCCTGATCCGGCTGATCCTGATCCTCCCTGATCCGACTGATCCTGGAGCACGTTACGTGATGCAATACCCCTACACGATCCACGCTGACCTCTGACCTTTGAGCTCAGAGGCGACGAGCGGACCTGCGGCGCACGTAGTCAGGGCACGTAGCCAGGATTTTGCTCAGGGGGGGGGGGCACGTCGGAAATAAAGTCACACTTTGCTCCTCAACCTACCATATAGCTGCTGAACTGGGGGAGTTGGGTATGGTTGGGTTTGGTAAAGAATCTCATTCTAATCTATGTGTGAAATCAACATTTTGCTCCTCAGCTAATAATGCCTGACCCGGGGAGGGGGGGGGGGTAGGGTCGGAGTTTTCAAGAGATCTCTCATTTTATTAGTATGACGTTTAATTTCGCTCAGGGGGGGGCATGGCCCGTCCCCCCCCTTGGCTACGCCCCTGTCCGGCGCTGGCTCGGTTCTCCCTGTTTTGGCGGCAGGGAGAACGTGAGCACATTTATGAATGTCCACATTATTACAATATGTTGCCATGTCCCCACAATCACGTTGCGGCGGCATGGGTGTGCTGGCGGGTTAACTCGGGTCGACACTGCAGCTGTGTTTGTGAGAGATAGTGTTCGGGTCGAGTTAGTCTGTCCTTTCGTTGTTATACTGGCATTGAATGCTGCAATGCAATCTGTTGTTGAGGTAGCCGAAAGGGACGTTTTCGGTATTTTATGTGCGACTGCACAATAGCTGCATTTGTGTTGTTTTGTATTACTCGACTCGACGGAAATACTGAGCGCAAATTGTGATTAGCCACAGCGCGCAGATTGTGGCTGTATCCTGCCGAGACTGTCCATGTGGCTACTTAACTCGAAGACCCTTGGAGTGACCACGGCTATCTGACAGCAGAGAGGGATCGAGCCATGATTCACTAGGATCTGAGAAATCACCAGAAATCCCAGACGCAGAACTGCATTCGGGAGACGTTTGCTTTAGATGTCTACATGGGGCGGCTATCACATGGCCGGCCGAACTCCACGGCTAATGGGGTGGGCCGGGCTAGGAAATCTCTAGATAATAGCTGTGGCTACGGCTGTGGCTGCATAGTCTGCCTGGGATTTTTTTGCATCAAACTTATCAAACCAATCATGTTTAAAGAAGCCTTGGCATGTTGCCATAACAGTAAACTGAGAATAAACAAATAATATGAACTTACAAAAATCCTCACGGCTGGCCAACGGCCGGCCATTAACATTTGAAAGTGAGTGTGGCTGGCTGTGGCTGCGATGCCATGGCTGTGGGGCGGCTAGGCCAAGGAAAAGTTCCGCCATGTTGAACTCTTGTTTCCTTATTGCAGTATCCGAGCGAGATGAAGGTACGCAGGCGACCCAAGCGAGTCTTATCCTACTCTAGTGAGTGCTGTACAGAGCACGCTGGTACATTTTTCGCTTCTCATCCTTCTGTTAATTGAAACTTGAAAACTGTTTATCTCAGGAGGGCTAGAACGTCCAGGGGGCTTGCTGGAGACGGGGGCGTTTAGCCCCGGACAAACAAAAATGATATGACATTTGAAGCCGCACTGGTGTGGGATTAGTATCATTTTACACAATGTTCTAGTTATTTGTGTGGTAGATTTACATCTCCTTATCCGTCTATATTTCAGCTACGTCGGTCTATGCATCTTTTTACCTTTTTATCTTCACAGACACATTTCTATCGTATGTATTATGTAATGCTGGTATTGCGTGATTGTCTATTGTCGCATGGAGTATGGAGGTTATAACTAGCTGCTGATAATAGTCTTGCGTGCGAGTGTCAGACATTGTATGTTTTTATCCTCCGTGCCTTTTCCTCTACTGTATCCTGCTTGCTATTTATATATCAGACTCGATACTCCCTGGAAATGATGTGTAATAGCCATGTAGTGTGTCGGGTGACGGGTATCATATGATAGTAGTGTATGTGGCTCGCGTGATATTATTTGATGGAGCTGCTGCTCTGATATACTAAAATGTCACCGATCGACCCAATTTGACATCCAATCAGCTGCTTCCCGGGATACTGCGTGGCGTATATCATTATGGACCTCGATCTAGTTTCACAAAGCCAGTTAAGGTTGTTAATAGCCGTTTTCACGAAGGATTTATTCGCCAGGCGCTTTTCCCGATAATCCCCAGTAGTATTTGAGGCATTTCAGGTAAACAAGTCTAGAGCTCGTAAGGACACGAATTCTCCCAGTATTGTTTTGTATCAATTTAAACTTGATGAATGAATGTATTTTGATAGATATTTCATTTGAATGATAACACCATAGTTTATTCATGTGTAACGATTTCATCCTAAACTAGCTCTGGTGACGCCAGACTGCTGCCACAGCAGTCTGGTTTGGGTCGTTTGGTGATGGAATTTCTCGAAAGTGCGGGGTTCGGGTAGATAGTGCGGGGTTCGTGTAAATAGGTCGTAGTCTGCTATTAATATTAATACGCTATTTTTTAAATAAAAGCTTTAAACCTGAAAGCGAGATGAATTAGTTCATTCATATTTTTAGTCATATTCACTTTTGAACGCAATGACTAACGATAATTATAAATTTTGTTTTGTTTCATTTTTGCTGAGGAAATGGCCTCCTAGCGCTCACACGCAGCGAGGAAACGTCTGGCCGCCACCAGACACACTGGAGCCTCCCATTACATTACCGGCGGAATCCCCCCTCCCCCTCCCCCCGTCACCGACTGAGTCGAGCGCCAGGCGGCACAGTCTACTCGTCCCCTGCCGACGGTTAGGCAGGGGGAGGGGGAGGGGCGCCCGCATACCAACGGGAGGCAACCCGACGGCCTTCTTCTCCGCAAAAATGAACAAAACGAAGTAGCTATTAGCATAAGTCCTTGCGTTCCCAAGTGAACATGACTGTATGAATGAATGGACTGATTCATCCAGTTTTAATTGAAATAAGCTTTTATTTAATGAATAGCTTTTAAATTGTCAAATATGACCTAGGTACCCGAATCCCGGCACTTCTGAAAATTACAGCACCAACGATCAAAACCGCCAGGGCCGTCTGGCATCACCAGAGCTAGTTTTAGATGACGTTGTTAATCTAAAGTTAACTATGGTGTTATTCAAATGGAGCATCCAGAAAGGTGCAATAATTCATAAAATCGCAATTAAAACCAAAAATACTGGGAGCATTCATCTTCTTACGAGCTAAACTCATTTACCGGGGATTACCGGGGAAAACGCCCGGCGAATAAATCCTTCGTGAAAACAGCTACTTTCTACCCGCTTATTAAACGAGTGGGAAGTACTCGAGCGCACGGGAGTCGAGCTGTTGAAATAATTAGTATGGTGTTCCCTGGATACATTGGGGCTGAGAAGTGAGAGAAGCTGCTATTGCTCACCAGGCATTAATGGTAAGAAAGAAGATGTCCTGATATGTTTGACAGTTTGTATATGAAACTTGTGAGCTACGTTACATTTTAACTATTTGAACTTGTTAATAAGTATACCTAGTCACACTCAGAGCGTTAATTTAATATCAGTAATTCGCGAGTTTAACACACGCCCTGGAGTAAGGGGAGGCGAAATGCGTCCACTACTCCGGTTTTTCGAGAATAGCGGAAAAACAGCGTCGCGCAGCGCCACTGATTTTTGCATACCCGTTCTAAAATGAACTACCTACACTATGAAAATGTATTGACCTTGGGTCATCTCAGGTCACCGAAACAGGTCACGTGATGACCTCAACTCCAAAACGTTTGCGGTCGAATGCAAGCACAGTTTTAAAGCGATCGATTTCATACTTGCAAGTTGTCATAAGGTCATAGAAACCTACATTTTTTGTCTCGGATTTTCTATATCGGTGACCAAAGGTCAGGGCTGATTTCATAACCACCAACACTTGTTTGTCAATAACTCGCGACAGAACAAAGATAGAGACGTAAAAACGGTACCAATGTGTTGGTCTCGTCAAGACACGTCTCACAATATGCAGCATGACCTATTTGGGTCACCACTTGACCTTTACCTGGGGTCAAGTAGACTTAACATTATGAGCATATATGTGATTCGAAGCGCCTGGAAGAGACAAACATGATGGCGTCAATTGCATTGTTTTATATTGATTAGTTAAAAAGTTATTTGCGATAAACAGTTTGGCCAAAAGTAGCCTTGTCGACTTTCGATGACCTCTAGAGCCTAAACCATTGACCTTAGCTAAAATGGGAGGAGATGCTGGCAAATAAAAATTGCACAGTCTTTCGATTTGTGTTTTCATTGGTTCTTATCTATCATAGATCCCGAGATATTTGGGGGTATTTGGAGCAATTTCCTCAATCTGGAAAATCTTACCATCGATGACCTCTGGTAACCTTATCATCAGACAAGGGCAATGCCCCCAGGCGTGCCCTTGTCTTTGTGCCTTTGAATGAGCATTATGGTGACGGGCGATACGGTTAAGCACTTCTGCACATAGATAACTATTGCTCTGTGCTCACTTTGTCCATGTGCAAGTTTTGTCGCCCATCGAAGTATCAGAACACCATGAAAGTAGCCGAAGATCCGTCAAGATCCTGGATATGGGGTTCAGGGATCGAAAATGGATCCCATGCTATTTTCGATCGTTTGAGATAGCCAAACAAACTAAACCGGCACAGACAATACGGAAGGATCCAGACGCAAGAAGTTGGAACTTGAACGTATATAAGTGATGTATTATCGTTATTGTTGTCAGAACTGTAATTCCAAATTTGAGGTGTCCGGGATCCGAGCCCATGTCTGCTTATAATTGACCTGACCTAACAAAAGACCATATTTTTCGATAGAGCTTGTCTCGAGCTATCTAATGTCGTTTCCTCTACGTTGAGTGGTTCTGGAGATCATAGGGTCGGCGAAATCCCCCTTCAGGCCGTGCAATTTTCAGAGACCATCCAGGGCGCGTGATAAATAGCGCATACAATTTTGACACTTGCAACGGATTCGTAAGCGCAATCAATCGTTTAAAAGACAGACACGGTAGGGTTGGTAAGCTTTAAAATGTTACATTACATTACAAAGATTCTCCCAATTGAGCTCCATAGTAGCCATTAGGTAGCTCATTCATTTGGGATCGCTTCCTATGGCCTATTTCAGTGAGATGAGTTCACTCTAGACATTTCCGTTGAATCAAATACTATGTGAAACCTGCGTCCCATACCATTTCTGATAGTGTGCTATAATGTAACGGTATTAAAGCTTATTGCTCGCTAAACTCAGCGGGCATCCATGAGTATAGATTGGACATTATACCAACATTTACTCGACCGACCTTTACCAAGATCGTCGATGGCTGCTAAATCTATGGCGGGATTTGACGCTCCATTTGAGTGGAGGATTGTTGAATTGAACCCTAATAGTATTCCAATAGTTTAGTGACCAGTAAAGCGCATTTGTGGGCGATGACCGAGCGGGCGCGCTCTGGTAAAGCTAAAGCAGGTTTGAAATATGAAACGGTACAGAAGCACAAGAGCGCGTCGACTGTGTCCCAATGATGAGTAAAAGCGATAGCTAGTTTTACCGAGGTTATACTCTGGTATGCATAGGACTGTTCAGCTGAATCGTGCTGGTGACAGACCTAGCTTCAGATATATAAAATAGGGCGGCGTGCGCACACCTGCAAAGTGGCTCAAAGGTTCTGCCAAGCGCAAACCTCCTAGCAGCCCTTTATTAGCATGTATGCAAGTTTTCATATCGATAGGTCTAGTAGTTTCCGAGCTCTGAAATGCGATGGCGCGCGTGCGTACGTGCAAATTGTTGTATGCGCACGTCTAAAGCAGCTAATACTATAAAAGTCATGTCCTAAGCTTAAAAGCAAACTGAGCCTTTGGGATAATTGTGTTAGCATTAGCAAGGTATTGTTTGTATACGCTCCTGTGCCGTTGGTAGTTAATTTGATTATCCTAATAGTAGAACAATATTTGGTTACCAGTAAATTAAATCAGTGCCAGACAAAACATGTGTTTAAGGAAGTGGCGTTAGAAGCAATTGCCAATCATTGGCGAGTAGAACGAATCATTGCAATGACAAACAAGTATTTGGAGAAGTTTATAAGTAAATTGTGTATGCTGACTGACAGCAACGGTGATTTGTGGTTCAGATATAGCTAGCTTGAAGGCGGCGGTAGCGGTAGCAGGCAGGGGCAGGCCGTGGTGTTCCTGTCCCGTGGCGGCGGTGTTGTGACTGTTTTCGGGGTACGTTGGTCCTGAGGGCAATGGCGCAATTAAACAATGCTATTACAGATATATATACATAGTGTTTTGTATGCCTGTTTGGATTGTTTTGTGTACTGTGGGTTTCGAATGCTTTGAGTTGATAAAGTGACAGCTGAAAACAAAATCATACATGCCAAATTTCAGCTCAATAGGTCCAGTAGTTTTGAAGATATTAAACAGGGATCCGCACGTGTGCACGTCCCATGGCCCGTTACTCATCATGTAGATTATTGCTAGGTTTCTCAGTCGGGAGCAGCACACCAAACTTCACCATAATTGGCCTAATAGTTTCTGAGATATATCATACGGGTGTAAGCCGACACCCCTATTGCTTCCACGTGCTCTGTGCGCAAAGTCTTAAGTTTAAATTAGGCATGCAACACATGGGCCATAATCAGGGGCGGATCCAAGGGGAGAATCCGGCCATTCCCCAAAGAAGTCTGAATTCGGAGCAAAATTAACACATGTGCTGATAAAAAAGAAAATCTCAGCAACTTTTACTAAGAACAGATAGTTTTAAATCAGCTATCAAAGCCAGCGGAATCCGATGAGTTTTCAGAATCATGTGAGACTTTTTGGACTTTGACGACCAAAACACCGGTGGCCCCTCCCAAACTAACCTTCTGGATCCGCCACTGGCCATTATTAGCTCTTAACGTTCTCCAAATGTGGTCCAGTTTGATGAAGCAATCATTAGACGTGATTTTCCTTTCAAAGTTGGTGATTTGACCTGCCCTACTTTTGCGCGTGACACGCACTGTGGTACCACCCTATCAGAACGCACCATGCCAAAAACACAATTGGTTTGGTAGATCTATCCATTGGTGAAAACCCGATCTCAATAGTAGCATGGTTGCAAAGTTACTAGCTTCCGAAAAGCGTCTGTATGGTCTTGTTTAGCCGTGTCGGGTGGGGTCAGATGCAATTTTTTTATATAAATTTAGTCCGAATGTTTTGCATGGATGGCCTTCCGAGGTCAGGACCCACGCTAAGCAGAGCTTGTTGCGCTGGTCCTGACCTCACCACCCGATCGCGAAATTCCAGTTGGTCGGCAGAATTTAGAGACGAAAGTTGTACGTGCCCGAAATACCTGGACACGGTCTGCCCCGCTCGCTGACGTCACCTGGCCTTGAGTGCGACCGCTGCCACCGGCCGCAGGCCATCCCAGTCAGGAGGAAATAGCGAGCGCCGAAGCGACTCGAACCCGGGCTGTCACTACCGGGATAGGTCAGAAGACCAGCGCTCTCCTTCTGAGCTACAGGGGCGGACAACCTTGTAAGTTGACGTACAACCTCACGGACGCTTTGCACCCACTCGGTAATCAATTTTACAGATATAATTTATATTTGCAATGTACGACAAATTAACCAGTTAACCGTTGATTTTACATGCATTATTTGAAAGCATTCTCAAGCGAGAGCATTAAACTCTTCTGATATGAAAACCTAGTGTGATATGTGTTCTTTTAAAGTAATTTGTTCTTGTGTGATGTTTTTGTTGCTATAAGCCGTTTTTTGGATGGATTATTGCGCTGAAAAGAGAATTTTTCTGAAATGTTGTAATATATTTTGGTATGTTAGTTTTAGTGTATTGATCCAATCCTTAACTCAAAAATGTTTAAATGCGATTTTTGTCTGGAAATATCCCTCCGAATTTTGTAATTTGCTGGTAGGAATATCATATGTTACAAATTTCGGTTTGGTGGTGATTAGCAAGATCATTATGTATAGTTATTTGTGACTGCATGTGCGCGACTGAAATTATATTTCATCTGATTTACCAGAATCCATTCAGTGGGCGCCAGGCCTTCCGTGACTGGTTAGGGCAACGCTCCTGGTCCGCAGGCACGTAGCCAGGATTTGCTCAGGGGGGGGGGCACGATCGAAAAAATAACATTTTTGCTCCTCAACCAATGTTGCTGACCGGGGGAGGGGGGGGGGGGTAGGGTCGGGTTTTCAGAGAATCTCATTCTATCTAGTGTGAATTTATTTCGCTCAGGGCGGGGCAAAAGAAATAGGGAATAACGTATAATGTCCCAATAGGGGAATCAAGCGCACTATTGAATATTGTTCGTTAACTTTAGGTACACACGGCTAGTTGTTACGGTGGCAACATAAAGTGCGAAGATAGGAAGCTGTGCCACGGAATAACATTTGCTTTGCGAGACTAATGGGCATGTGATGGTGATTTGGGATGTGATCGCTGCTAATGGTCATGAGAGCCTCAGGGGCGCGTTCAGTCCAGGGGCCGCAGGGGGGGCATTTGGGCAGAGTGCCCCCCCCCCGGTCGCGGGCTTGAGAGGGGACCGATCGTTCCTCGTGGACTCGGTAGGGGGTGGGGCCCTGCTGTCGTGTCTAACCAACAGGGGCCCACATCGGTAATAGGTTTGATCATGGAGGGGGCCCTGTGGTCGGCATGAGGGGTGCATCTGTCGATTTAGAGGAGCATTGCTCGGTCTGAAGGGAGCCCTTTGTCGGTCTGAGGGTCCTCTGTCGTTTTAGTGGTCCACTCTGACGGTCGAGGGGGCCTCTTCGGGTTTGGAGGGGCCCTGTCAATCTGATTGTAGGGTCTTATGACAGGCCCTCTATAACTGAACTTTTTTGGGGGGCATAGCCAATGTTTAGGGGCCTCATTCGGTCAGAGGTTCGGTGTGCCTCACCCCCCCCCGTCGCAAAATCCTGGCTGCGGCCCTGATAAGCCTGGGACTTAAAAATACCCTATGTCATGCAACCAATTAAATGTTTTTCTTGTATTGTTAAGATGCACTTATTCCAGTAAAAGATAGACTGAGGTATGGTGCTATGGGACCAAACAATAGCTTTCCTGGAACGAAATATCTTGATCGATTGATAGAGATTAGGACAGATATTGTGCCATTCTGGGCAGCGGACTTTCCTATTTCGAGTTCAGTTTAAGAACGACATCCATTTAACCACCTGTAGTTTCTAGTTTCTGAGTAATGAGAGCCCGAAGGATTACGAGCAAAGCAGTTTCTTTCAATCTTCCACAAAGTCAACACTAGATATCCATTTTTGTCAGATCATGATTCAAGTTGTTTTATTGGTGTGTAAACGGCCAAAACAAACACAAACGAGCAACGATTCACTATATACTCTTGTTAAGCAGATCACTGGCACTGATTTCTGATAAAAAACACGAAACAAGCAATATTCCGGCACGCTTACCTTCATTCCTCGCACGCAGAAGAAACGAGCTTCCTGCGGAGTCGCAATCATGGAGGCCATATCCATATTGGCGCATACAGCCTACCATTATTGCCAAAAAGTTTGAGAATATACTAGGTCTAAGCCACCGACTTTTTCGACCAATACTTTGGCTATTAGGCGTGCCTAATTGCCCAATTGTTCGCCATATGGTAGTCTTTGCTTTAGTATGCGGAAAACCAGGCTTGAATGCAGCTACATTAAAACTGCATCATAAGTATTTAATAATGCAAATTTAAATACGCAGTTTTTCTCTGCATAGGCTAGCATGATCAATTTGTGTCATTTAAATGCAAAAAAAATATGTGTCAATAAAAGTTGTGTGGTATTTTCCTATGATTTTGGACAACGAAACTCTTACAAAACAGCGCAAGAATTGGGTCTGAACTTTTGTTAGGCACTGCCTAAAGTGCCTTAATGGACGCGCCGCCACTGCAATTGACAGAAATATTTATTGTATAACATATCCATGCATAGTTGAATTTGCCTCATTGGACATCCCCCTGAGTTGACGCATAATGAACTCGCCCAATGCAATGGACTAGCGAATCATCATGGGTTGTATATTCCACCAATGTGGTGCACTGAAATCGATATAATAGAATCGATAATTATAGTGAATCGATTCTAGCACATAATTGTGCAATGCGCAGACCGACCTGTGATTCATGACGCTGCCAGATTTAGTAACTAATATGACGGCATGCTAGACTGAACGAATGGACTCTAGATGCATATGTTCTTTAAAAACGGCCAGTTTTGTTTCATTAACTGGTTATGAGCTCAATTCATGCTTCCATAACTATTGAATAGTGATAATATCGTCGAAATCAATAATTTATTTATTGATATGTATCATATACTAAAACTTGCATACCAAATAATTTTAAAATATTTCACAAAAAATCAGAATCTTTCAGCGCAATAATCCTTCATGAAAACGGCTACAATGTGTATCTGAATTCATACCTAGGTGGCACATAAATCAGCAATAATTTAAGACCAATAGCGGTGCCGACAGCATCCTGTACTGCGCAGAACAAATGTTCTGTCCACTCCCTTGACACCACCTGTCTGTCTGTCGGTGCTGCACACAGTGAAATCCAATGAAACTATGCCCTCGCCCCCGATACCGGAGGCGAGGGCTATAGTAATTGCATTGGGTTCCACTGCGTGCAGCACCGACAGACGCGCCGGCGCGATGGTGTAAAGGAAGTGGACAAAACATTTGCTCTGCACTGCTAACATGTTTGAGCTGCAGAGCTGCGGAACAGGATATTCAACAAATACAACTCTGAATTACGTGAGAAGCAGACACTGATATCCGCACATGCGTTTAGTTGAGCACGTTCTATGTGCAAAAATCGTCCAGCACATATTTAATTGGCCAACATGACGAAGCTTCACGGTCAAACAACACACACCGAACACTTGGTACATACAAGTACACAAAGGCGATAATTTCAATTCACCTCACGTCGATTTACTAGACAGCATTACCCACCGAGCCGTGCCAATCCTTGAATTCCCGCACCAAGTGACCCAGATCGTCCTATCCTGCCTCCCTCCACCCTGGGCCACAGTACCGGAAGGTTGTCTAACGCCATTTCCTCCCCACCCGTTCGTCACTCGGGCTGCTTCCGGTGTTTCTCCCCTAAGCTACCCCGGGGCAATACGTCACATCACGCAATCCCTCTATTCTGTCTGCCCTCTCCGCACGTCCCTAGCTCCTTCCACTGCGCGTCTTCCGGTTGTAGCTACCGTGATGTTCCCTCTATCCCGCTTCCCTGTGCGTGTCGCGTGCTCCGATTGTTTTGACCCTCCACGTCCCCTTCCGTCTGCGCGTTCTCGCGGTGTCTCTCGTCTCCGCGTTCGTGTCTTCGCTCTCTCCCGTTCCGACTTGGCGCGTGCGCGGCGTTCGTTCTTCCTCTCCCCTTACTCACTGCGCGTCTCGCGTTCTGCCTGTCGTTCCGCGTTGCCGTTCCTTCCCCTCTCTTTCCCCCATGCGCGTCCTTCGTTCTTTCCGCCTCTCCCCTTCCTGCGCGTCTCAGTTCTTCCTCTCCTTCCTGGCGTTCCGCGTCTCTCGTCGTCTCGGTCTCGTTTTTCCTCTCGCCTCTGGCGTCTCCGGTCTCTTCGTCGTCTTCGCGTTCTCCGTTTCTCTCCCCTCTCCCTTCCCTGCGCGTCTCCGCGTCTCCGTTTCTTCCCCTCTCCATTCCTGCCCTTCCCTGCGCGTCTCCGCGTCTCCGTTCTTCCCCCTCTCCCCTTCCCTGTGCGTCTCCGCGTCTCCGTTCTTCCCCTCTCCCCTTCCCTGCGCGTCTCCGCGTCTCTCGTCGTCTCCGCGTCTCCGTTCCTCCCGGCGGGTGAGCCGCTCATCTGTCCCCGCGGGACTGTCGACGCCATCGGAGCGGCTTTGTGTTGATCCGGCCAGCCGTTGACAAGCGACACACCAGCGATATGGGTCAGCCGCCGACCACGCTGAGGAGATAGGAGGAGCACACAATCGGAGGGGGATAGGCGGACTGCGCAGGATCGCAGCCAGGAGGGGGAAATGGGGGGACAAGGCGGACTGCGCAGGCTCGCAGCCAGAAGGGAGAAATGGGGGGACAAGGCGGACTGCGCAGGATCGCAGCCAGGAGGGCGAAACGTGGGAACAAGGCGGAGCCAGGAGGGAAAAATGGGGTCAGGCAAGTAGACCAGAGGTGGAGACAGAGGAACGAAATGAAGGGGGCAGGTGTACCGACCAGAGGCTGGGAGTGGAGGGTGTACCAGAGGCTGGGGTACCAGAGGCTGACCAGAGGCTGGGAGTGGAGTGTAAATGAGAGGTCAACTATGAGATGAAGCTGAGAATGAAAAAATACATCGATCGTGTTTAATGGGGACAGGGGTTGAGGATCATGTTTAATGGGGACAGGGGCTGAGGATCATGTTTAATGGGGGCAGGGGTTTGAGGATGAAGGAATCATGTTTTGGGGACAGCGGGTTTATAAGAGGATCATAGTTTAATGGGGAAGGTTGAGGATCGAGATCTATGCTTTTATATGTGGGAACATGGGGTTGAGGATCGAGGCATCAATGTTTAAATGGGGACAGGGTTGAGATCGAGGATCAATGTTTTAATGGGACAGGGGTTTGAGGATCATGTTTAAATGGGGAACGGGGTTGGGATCGATGGATCATGTTTAATGGGCAGGGGTTTGAGGATAATGTTTAATGGGACAGGGGTTGAGGATCGAGGATCATGTTTAATGGGGAAGGGTTGAGATCATGTTTAATGGGGACAGGGGTTGAGGATCGAGGATCATGTTTAATGGGGACAGGGGTTGAGGATAATGTTTAATGGGGACAGGGGTTGAGGATCGAGGATCATGTTTAATGGGGACAGGGATTGAGGATCATGTTTAATGGGGACAGGGGCTGAGGATCATGTTTAATGGGGACAGGGGTTGAGGATCGAGGATCATGTTTAATGGGGACAGGGGTTGAGGATATGATTTAATGGGACAGGCGGTTGAGGATCGAGGATCACTAGGTTTAATGGGGACAGGTTTGAGGATCGAGGATGCATGTTTAATGGGGACAGGGGTTGAGGATCATGGTTTAATGGGACAGGGGTTGAGGATCATGTTTGGGGACAGGGTTTGAGGATCGAGGATCATGTTTAATGGGCACGGGGTTGAGGATCATGTTAATGGGGCCAGGTTGAGGATCGAGGAATGCATGTTTAAAGAATGGGGAAGGGGTTGAAGGATATGTTTAAATGGGACCGGGATGGAGGATGAGGATGCATCGTTTAATGGGACAGGTTAGGTATGTTAATGGGGGGGGTTGAGGATCATGTTTAATGGGGACAGGGGTTGAGGATCATGTTTAATGGGGACAGGGGTTGAGGCAGGACAACTGATTCAGGATTAGATTTTGCGACTGCAAAAGACAGAACCGGGAGAATGAAGCATGGACCAATTGTTGATGGATGAAGAAAATATATAAAAGATGATGACCGAGACTACCCGGAGTTGGTTTGAAAGAAGTCTTGGGTATTTATGATTTTGGGGATTCTGGACTAGGCAATTATAAACTCGGGTATTTATGAATCTTGGGTACCTATGAATGTCATCTGTTGAAGAAACACAAAATAAATAGAGGCAAAAAAGGTGAATACATTTGGCACTTACAACAGAAGAGGAGCTTCCAATGCTTTGATTGAATACTGTCCGAAACATATTTATATTTCGCCCTGACAACTGCATCATACTGTACTGTAATCATAATCTAACTTAATACTTAACGACAAAATGCTCACTTTAAACAGTTGTATTGTTTTGGGGACATCAGCATACCTGAAACAAAAATACTACAAAATTTTAACTGAAATTGACTAAACCGTCATTTCATTCGCCCTAATCGTTATTTAGCCAGCAAATAAATTATCATTATTTAATCAAATCCACTACCATCACCACAGCTGCGACCATAAATAAGCCGAGGCACTTGCACAATGTATCGTCGTTCTGCATAATAACAAATCACCATATAACCAATCACCGTATCAGATTTGCATCTTATTTCATAGATCCATCGAACGGGAAATTACCAATGCAGAGAGCGTCAAGTTTTGTCCATTCATGCGTTATTTAGGCTGTGTTCTGACCCTTCAATTCCCGCGGGGATTTCGGGGAATCGGTAGAGAAGTGCTTTCTACCGATTCCTGTAGCATGAAGTTAACAGGAATACCAATGTAAGAGTACATTGCCGAACTGCAGTAGAGTAAAATTCCCGCCATGGATTCCAGGGATTCCCACCGGGAATGTGACGGTCAGAACGAACACAGCCTCAGTCGTCAGCGAGCCTGACAGTATAGAGTGAACACAGCCTCAGTCTTCAGCGACAGAGAGTGTGCCGCATCACAGAGAAGCCGTGCGGGACAGCCTATATTCCAGTGGCGCTTTCTCAAGCCGTTCTAAACATGACAAGCCGTAGGTTCGCAGTACGGACTACGGGGCGGTACGGGCCTCTTGGTGATACACTGCCTGCAGGCGGAGCACATTGAGAATCATTTTTTACAGTTTAGACAATGCTAAGTACCTGTATATACCTAAAAGTATATTGGAATAATGTTGAAACCTGGTTAGAAATGATTGCTGTCCTTACATTCGGCATATCTAGCCTGCAACAAGCACGCAAACATGAAGCCATCTAATTGAGAACGGAAGCCTGCTTCGAAGGCCTGCTATCGTTCTCAGTACAGATCAATGCTGATTTCGGCGAGCAGGCTCGCTGTAGAAGCTTGGTATCAATATAAAGCCGTATTAGCCAATGCTGGATTCGGTGCATTTCCTGAAAATGGAGTTAAAAGCATATCACATTGCTAATTCTGCTGCCATTTCCATTGACAGAGATGCTGTGCGTATTTTCTAAAGCTTAAAAAAATTACTTAAGCCCTCTAATCACTCAAGGAAATGCATAAATTGCACAGCAATCATCGCACATCACATATTCAAGCCCACATGCAAAATAATTGATACTTAATTTGCCATATCTTACTCATTTAGGTTGAGGCCACGCCGCCGTACATGCGGTTGCGTTCTATAATGAATGTGCCAACGATTCAGCAGGTTTATCAGCATTTCCGTTTTTTTCATTTATGTGTGTATGCAATGCATATAACTGTAATATTACTAGTAAAGCATGCATGGCATGAAGCAGACGGAGCGAGTTATTGCATTAGTGTCCGACAAGAATAAAGATCTTTGTTTGCTGCAATAGTAAATATATACTTACCAGCACTTTTATGTGGCTCCCAGTAATTTGTATTTATGATTTTCTTTGCGAAGGTGAATTCGAACTCGACGTACGAGCTTATCACAGCCGGCATGTATTTTAGTTTGTTTATGTATGGTTAAAGCTTCTTTAGCTGTGTTAAATATTAACACGTAGCCTTTACCATGTGTTAGTTTACGACAAAATTATCCGTGTATTATACCCTTGCATGATCAGTGCAGTGAAACGGGAGTTATACCTAAAACCCATGCAAGCAAGCAAACAAGCAAAAGACGGATTTTGGCCGATCTATAAGACTACGTTCGTCTGAAATAGGGATGAGGTGTAAAGTGACAAATATGTTTCTCTGATTGAATAATGCAATTTGATAGGCATTTACAATTCATGATTTGTGTGGCTTTCTGCACACGTCAAAACCTTTTCGCCTGTTCGAAGACAATATAATCCTGATTTATGCAGAGATCTGCGGCGGTAATACACTGGAAAACATAACAACTTTCATTCCCTAAAGACTTAAAGGGACTGTCCCACCTTAAAAAAATGTGTCAAATGTACGTCGTTTGTGGTGCAAAATGAGTGATGCTGCTGACATGATTTGACATTTGTTTCTCAGAACAGTGGCTCAATTTAAAAAAAAAACGTTTTTAATATTTGGGCTGATGACGTCATAAATAAGGATTTTTGGGGATAAAAAACTTCACGCTGGTTATAAGTAAGGACTAGTTGTAGGCTAATGTATGGCAAAAGGTAACACAAGTCGCTGTAATCAAACATTTAGCAAAGAGAGATTACGATTCGGCTCACTGCACCACTTAATACTTGGGTGGCTGGCGAGTGTTATCAGATTTGCAAATCAAACTCGAATTTCTTTGGCATAAATGTCGAGCTCAGTGTTTTTTTTTTAACTATGCCATAATGTCAATGCCAAGCACGCAAAATGGCTATCTCAGCTAAAATCTTATGTTAAGGTGGGACAGTCCCTTTAACTGCCTAAAAGCATAATCTGAACATTTCAGCAAGCTCTATGACGCATGCATTTCACACTTAAAACCATATGCCTTTCCTATTGCACGCCAACGCACTCACGGGGCTGCTCTTCATACTGCGCGTAGCCGATTCGAATGTCAACCTTACGTCAAGCGGGGGAAAGCGTGAGCAAACAACATGTCACACGTGCTGACAGCCGGCTGACGGCTGCTCTCGACACCTCTCC
>VOPJ01016169.1:0-29315 GCA_014673585.1 Semibalanus balanoides | reverse complement strand
GACCTCCCTACTGCACCCAGACCGGTCGGCTCACGTGCTGACCTCAGGGTCGTCAGGTGCCGGATGCAGCTCCGTGTTGAGCAAACTTCACGGCCCGCAGCTCCCACATCACCTGCCGACTTCATGATGCTGATAGTTTGCCGACACGATAGCAGCCAACACTGACAAATGGTCGTTTTAAATCCTGGCGTCCGACCGCAAAATTTTTACCACAAATCAATCATCCGAAAGTTTCAGCGTACTCATTACAAAACGTAATATAGCACGAAAGTTCAGGTTGCACCTTTCAGTGGAAAGTCATATTTCACTTCAGAGCCTCCTCTCTAAGCACGGGACATGGACGACTACACGCTGTGCAATGTGCATCGTCTGAAAGCTTCTCACCGTAGCTCTTCTTCGGTCTGCATTAGTCCGAGCCCTTTGGGTAGGTGATACGTGACGGCACCGGGGCGGGTCAGATCGCCAGAGGTCACAAGAGGTCACCTACGCCGCCTGTCTGAGCCACACTCCCAACGTCATTGTGTAGTGAACGCAGCCATCAACAAATCGGAAAATGACTATAAATGCCCGAGAGTTCACCAAACATACCAGCAAGGTACAGAGGTCAGAGTCAGAGTATATACAGAGGTCCGCTGTGGCAGGTGCGACGTTTCGTGTGCGTGCATAATACAATTGTAACGGTATGTAGCAAGCCAGTGCTGGCCGCCGGTGAAGCTTCACCGTCTGGCGTCAATATACCTACCATCTATTTTTCCACCAATAGTTCAACATAAACATAGTATTTATATTATATGCGAGAGCCGTGAGTATGATAATTTGTACTCTTATGGTAACCTGACATGACTAGATGAAGGTCAGGTTGGTAAATATGACGTCACTATCGAATTATACGTGTAAATTAACTCATACAGCATATGTCGCATGATTTCGTAGATATTTTGCAAGGCACTAAACAACACTAAACATACCAGCAAGCAAGGTCTCTGAAAGAAGATGTGCAGAAATACTTGTGGAAATCGTCGAGTTGCTAATGTCTTCATCTTAGCGCAGTATAAGCGCAGTATATCCTCTTAGGCCGATCCTAGAGTTTCATATTCATCTCTACTACACACAAAACTTTTTTACCCTTCCCTGGAAGGTAAAACCCGCCATAGTCTGGTAACAGGGCCCACAAACGTTTTTCAACACCCACCGCCACCGGGTGATAAACTGTTTGCATTTACTCTCGCCCAGAGGGTAATTTCTTATCAACCCTGTGTGGTGAATAACGTCTGTGGGGCCCTGTAGCCCGGCTGTGGCGGGTTTAGCCTCTAGGGAAGGGTTAACAAGTTTTGTGGTACATCCTAACGTCCATTCGGTCAGAACTCAGAACCCGTCCCTGTTATCCCCCTTCACAGCTCACAGTAGAGGCACCTCCACAGTCCACACTTCAGTCCACCCCTGCACACAGCGAGAGACGTTAGCGGCCTCCACAGTCCACCCCTGCACACGGCGAGAGACGTTAGCGGCCTCCACAGTCCACAGTCCACCCCTGCACACAGCGAGAGATGTTAGCTGCCTCCACAGTCACAGTCCACCCTGCCACACGCGTAGAAAGTAGCTACCGTCCACAGTCCACAGTCCACCCCCTGCACACAGCGAGAGACGTTGACTGCCTCCACAGTCCAACAGTTAACCCTGCACACGGCGAGAGAACGTGGCTGCTCCACAGTCCACAGTCACCCCTGCACACAGCGAGAAACGTTAGCTGCATCCACAGTCCACAGTTCACCCCTGCACACAGCGAGAGACGTTGGCGGCCTCCACAGTCCACAGTCCACCCTGCACACAGCGAGAGATGTAGCTTGCCTCCACATCCCACAGTCACCCCTGCACACCAGCGAGAAACGTTAGCTGCCTCCACAGTCCACAGTCCAACCCCTGCACACAGCGGGAGGTTTGTTAGCTGCCTCCACACGTCCACAGTCTCCGTCCTTACCCGCAACACAGCGAAGGGACGTTGAGCCTCCACAGTCACAGATTCCACCCCTGCACACGGCGAGAGACGTTGGCTGCCTCCACAGTCCACTAGTTCCACCCCTGCACACATCGAGAAACGTTACTACCTCCACAGTCTCACAGTCCCAGCCCCCTGCCACAAGCGAGAAGACGTTGTACTGCCTCCAATCCACATTCACCCCTGCACACAGCGAGAGACGTTTTAGACGGCCTTCACAGCCACAGTCCACCCCTGCACACAGCGAGAGACGTTAGCGGCCTCCAACCAGTCAACAGTCACCCCTGCACACAGCGGGAGATGTTAGCTGCCTCCACAGTCCACAGTCCACCCCCGCACACAGCGAGAGACGTTGGACTGCCTCCACAGTCCACAGTCCACCCCTGCACACAGCGAGAAACGTTAGCGGCCTCCACAGTCCACAGTCCACCCCTGCACACAGCGAGAGATGTTAGCTGCCTCCACATGTCTCGCACAGTTCCACGCCCCGCACACACGAGAGACGTTGGTTTTGGTTTTCTGCCTCCATCAGTCCACAGTCCACCCCTGTACACGGTGAGAGACGTTGGCTGAGGGCCGACACACAGAGTGGCGCCTGGCGTCAGCTCGCGGATGCCGCGTGGGCCGGGAGCGGGTGGCCGGTGGCCAGTGGCCAGTGGCGGGTGGCCAGTGGCCAGTGCGTGACACCTCGTCCGCCGGTCAGCCAACAAAGCGGCGCCGGGTGCCGGCCGTCGGTTCCGGTGTGTGATTCTGGCCGGGTGCCCGCCGCCGCCCGGGAGGCAGACACCGCGGCCGGCCGCCAGGCACCGGCAGGTCCGAACACATGCATTGTGCTGCACTGCCCGGGCGGCCACCTCACGCTCACACCAAGTGTATGTATGCCATTCTCCCGCATCTCACAATGTGTGCGAGTCCTGTCGTCCTCGCCCGCCCCCCCAATGTCCACTAGCCGCTAATGTCCCATTGTGTTCCACTGCCGGGCGGGCCACCACACATTCACACCAAGTGTATGTACTATGTATGCCATGTCGCGTGTGTTATGTATGTATGTGTGAATATACGGAGATATGATGTGTTTCATGACGTGTTTTATTTAGCTTTGACTTGAACAAATCATCTAAGGTATGATGGGTTTCCTTTTTTTCTTGCATATGCCCATTGCTCCGGATTCACATAAACCGGATGAAGTAACTTGTTTGACTGGTCAAATTACCAGAAGTAAACTAACCGACTCTGGAAAATGGCATTAGGCCAGTCCGGAAAATACAAACACGGCCGAGAGGACAAAACGACGACGATGAAAATGGTCTGACTTCCGCAAATATTGCAAACGGCATCAAGCGAGAGGAATGTGGGAAAGGCATTCTTTATCGAAAGGGCTCCATGATTAGCGAGTATTTGATCAGAATGTCTTCTTTGTAGTTTGTGTTGTCTATCATTGTTTCAGGTGCTCAAAATGATGCATTTTTTTAGTTGTCTTCTTTGTGTTTCGAACATTGATCTATTGCCGTGTATGAACAAAATAGCAGTGTCTGAAGTCCCACTTCATGGCAAATGCGGACAGCAGCGACCGTCCCTGGTGTCCCGGCCAGCGCTCATGGACCTCGAAGAACGGCTGCGAAACAACCCTCCGCAGCCAGTCGGCGGCCGTCGGCAGGCACCGAGGGCTCACCGCTCCGCGTTCAAGTGGAGCACGACGCGAGTACCGCTCTTCGTCATGCCACGAACGCGCCGGGTATCGGCCGCCCCGCCCCCAGACCATCAGCGGTGGCGTCCCGGCTGAAACGAGCAGCCACCCTCCCCCGCACTGCCGCCCCCGCACCTCCACCGGAATTCCTCTGCAGAACTTTCCAGCGCAGGACAAAAATTAATGGTCCTGTTTACGTTTCACTCAACCCCTCTCGGTCGGACATAAACTATCGCAGCCAACGCTACCCAGTGCCTCTGGCGGGCAAAGAGCAAACTAATACCACAGGGACTGAGCGGGCCGGGCAAGACGATGTTCTGACGATTTGTTGACGCTTTTATTGATCATTGTTAAAACAACACACGCTGAACAGTCGAAACAATTTAAAACGGAGATCGTCAAAGCTTTACTGTGACCATGGGTGGAGCTTTTCAGAGAAAAAAAAATGGGGGCAAAATGTCATATTGTTTTGCATGGTAAAGGTGAAAAATGACCTTTTTAACGTTCAGAAACCTTTAAGCCTGACATTTGTGCATGGTTAAGGGGAAAATGACTATTTCGATGTAATGAAACCTTCAAATCTGACAAGAGTTGGTGGGACCAAGCTCAAAGTTGGTGAGGCAGTTGCCCCACCACCTGAATAGGAAACTTCGCTCGTGACTGTGATAGCAGTGCAATACGTACTTCTAACCCAAATAATCACCCAAATAGCAAACATTGCAGTGATTTTCTTGTACGGGGTCCCAGATAGGATACCGTAAATGAAGACGGACAGAGGGGCGTGCACAAGCAAAAAGTTAACAACTGTACGACAAACTTAGAGGGAAACCCCTGAAGGATATGTCAACACAGACACTAGACAACATGAGACGCCACGGGCGCGGCACTGGGTGCTTACTCGGCCGAAAATGAAAACATATTTAAACATCTCTGGAACTGTCCATCGGATCTGGAAAATTCGGGTGTCAAACGAAAACTATCACTCCGGTGACTCTGTTCAACCCTATCAATTGGACATCAAAGAAGCATCTAAAATGAATTTCTGACCCCTCCCCCGGATCGCACCGGTCGAAGTCACCTTCCCCAGATTCGCAGGATTAAAACATTAGCCTTATGGGACTGCGAGGTTAACAGTACCTTGTTCCTCCAAACAGCTGACTGTAGCATTTTGAGTGGAGGGGGGGGGGCGGCCTCCACTCAAAATGTTGTGACGACGCCACTGCAAACGTGGATTCCGTTCGTGGAAGAGAGCGAGGCCCGAACCTGCGACATTTGGGTCACCTGTGTACGGTGCCTCTGTACGGTGCCACAGTCGTTGCGGACAAGGCCGGCCGGCCGACCGGCCCGCCAGCCACCGCCGCCCCCTGTCCTGTTCTCTTCTGATCCCCCTCCCCACAACTCAGCAGCAGCAGCAGCAGCAACAGCACAGGAAGGGCTGGCTACTGGCGCGGTGGACACGACCAGTGACACGTATTCGTGGCCGTGGCCCGTTACGGCGCCCGAACCGCGGCAGTACCCAGCGAGCCGGCCGGTCGGCAGTGCGGCGCCACTGCCATCTAACGGCGGAAAATGAACTAGTGCTTCACCGGGCAAACACCACCGCGCTGACTCGACCACAGCACACAGCCTGACAGCCCTTCCACCGCCTCCAGCCAATGCAATGGCGTTCAGCTGAAAACCCAGTCAATGGCTGGTTAAATTTCTGGCGGTGGCATTTTGGATCTGCATCCGACGACAAACACTAGGGTCTCTCTCAGCCACCTTGGTAGGTACCTACCTCATGATTGAAAAGCATTGATTGGCGTGGGAATCGAACCAAACTAAGTCTAAGGGGCATGATTTATTTAATCATCGCCACCGGCGGTTCACAAAAAAATGCTTCTAAAAATAGTTTGTCCATGCGCTGTCCATAACTGACAGCCGGAGTCAGCAAAATTTTACCGACTCCGACCCCAACTCCGACTCCGGCCAAAATCACCGACTCCGACCGACTCCGACTCCGACTCCGACTCAGAGTTCAGACTCCCGACTCCACAGCCATGGTAACAGCACTACCAAATAAGAAGGACCGTGACATTTCTGTCAAAGTCATCTGCTTTCTGCCTATAATAAGGCATGAACATCATGCAGATAACCAAGGAATCCAATTAATCCATAAATTCACGGTAATACTATTTACCAGTCGCAAAATATCAAACGTATGGAATAATATATGCAACTTCACGTCGAAATAAAATGTTAACTTCAACTGTATTAATTTTGGACAGTATTGCACTGAACGTTCTATTTGGAACACAACACATCGTCAACATCACATGGCATAATCAGATATCCACAGGGATTACTAATCTGAGGGCCGAGGGGTATTCCTATCGGTCTCGTTTTCAAACTGCAGGCACTTGTTGGCCGGCTATCAGTTTAGACCCAGTTCTCAGGAGGTTCATACATACCTGTTGCAGCGCGCAGTGAAGATAAGGTACCTCAGCGTGTTTGCTCGGTATGCATTGTTATGATTGCCGGAGCTGAACTGTCCAGCTACACGGATCCCAGACATAGGTACCAGCTATGACTACTGACTAGGAAACAAAACATTCTGTATTTCCGGCGGTAAATCTGGCCGTTATTTTGGATAAACTGGACAGTAGGGGATTGCCTAATGGTTCACCTGTAACACGCGGCTTGAAACGGAGATTGCAATCTTGCCGAAATGATTAACCTCGCCACATAGCCTTGTTCGCCCCATTAATGTGAAAGTATGATTGTGTTACATTAGCATATGATACTAGGATCTTAATCTGACGCTTAAGACGAGTGTGTCATCTGTCGTGTCATCGTCAACATCGTCAACCGCGGACGGTGTAGTGACCATATCACTACACCGTCCGCGGTTATCAAGACGATTCTGTTCACCTTTGTCGGTACCTAACTCTCAAGTTATCCATACCTGACAGATTAGTCATTGCTCGATATCTTCGATTCGCGATATGTTTGATTGTTGAAACCGGTCAATGAATCACGCTGTGATGAAACTCCAAGAGTGTGGTGTTGACTGCTTTAGCTTCATGCTGCAGGGTGCTGCCATATTATGATTTCAAATTTCTACGGGAAATATACGATATTCTATGATAGGAGTGGCAATCCCCGCGCCAAGCCGAGGGGGCGTTTAGACGCCCCCTAAAGTTTTTCGATGATCGCAAACAACAGCGGCGCGCAGCGCCACCAATTTTTGCACAGCTGTTGAGGGCTGAGGCATAAATTAACCACACGTTGTGAAATTATTGACCTCGGGTCGTCTCAGGTCAGGTCTTTAAGCTTTTGCTTTTGTACCCTTCTGCTTTATTTTCACATGTCACATGTTCACATGTCACATTTCACATATTTTCACATGTCACTTCATTTATGTTTAATAAACATGCTGATGATGATGATGATGAGGTCACCAGGCCAGGTCATGTGATCCCACCTCTAAAAAAAGTTTGCGGTCCTACCAAAGCCACAGTTTGTGGCCAATCGATTTCGTACTTACAGGATTTCATAAGAGCATGAATATTAAATACCTACAATTATTTTATCTCGGATTTTGCATATCAGTGATCTAAGGTCAGTTTAATTTCTTGAACTCCCTATTATAAGTCAATGGGGAAATATTCAAATGCTTTCTTTTCTGAGGATCCGCATATCAGCCAAATTATTTATGGATCATGTTATCATAGGCCATTCTTGAAGACGCATGTGCAATCTTTTGTTCAGGGACCCCTACGAGATCAGCCGAGGTCATCCTAGGTCACCAACACCTTTTTGTCAATAACTCTAGACAAAATCAAGACAGAAAGTGAAACCGGCGTCAAAGTGTTTGTCTCGTCGATACACGTCTCCCAATGTGAAACATGACATAATTGGGTCACCGCTTGACCTTGACCTCAGGTCATTTTTTAGGTTGACTTAACCTGGTCATCTTATAGGGGAGAACGGGGCACGTTCTGTCACGGGGCACATTCTGTCAGCGGGGTTTCCTCGTGAACTATCCACCGGCACCGCAGGTATATTGTTGTTTCGTAACATATGTTCCTTTGTGCTTGCACTGGCCCGGTACTATCAAAGCAAGAACATGCCTGCGACCAGATTGGTCCAATTTGGAAAAGTTTGTTTTTCAACAGGAAATCCAACTTCTTATAAGTGAACTAAATTTTGGTTTGTGGCCATTCAGATAATTGTTATAGTGTCTTTGAATGCTGTTCATGGGCCTATAGAATTCGAGAAACATTGTGCTGAGGCGTTATTCTGCCCCTCTCCAAAGTTTTCAGTAAAAAAGAAAAGTGTGACCTGTTGTCGAGTGGGGCAGGTTCTGTCACCCAATCTGGGCAGTTTTCTGTCATGGAATCTGTTCATGATTCCTATCGTATCGCTTTATAAGCGACCATAAAAATGATTGGCCTGTTGTTACAGATATGGTATACCACTACAAAGCGTAAAACGAATCGGGTGGTGGCGATGCAGTTCACGAGCGCGCCAGAATTACGTTAACCTGCGGGGGCAGATTCTGCCACCCCAGAGATCTCGAAACGCTAAAGCCGTTTCGATGAATAAAACACCATTTCAATGTCGTGACACATCTTTCTTTTTGTACCCCGAAATTGCTTTTTTGTTCAAAAATGGGGGCCAAGGGCAACACATTTCGAAAATATTGGATGTTTTTGAAAGGTCATGTAGCCATGTCATCGGACCGATTGTTATGCAAAAAGCGTTTTGCTTCTTAATGTCATGGTTCTTTAATGTATGAAAGGTTAAAAGTTCAAACGAAAAAAAATCATAGGGCGTTACCAGAGGACTCTTATTCGTGATGGGATAACCAAGAAAAACGCAAAAAATGCAGTTGTTGGGATCGTATATAGGCCGTTATTTTCTACAACTATTGATGGTTGGCTTATGAATAGAACCCTCTCCCCCCTGCAGGGCACACAAATGACCGTTCGGTGAACAGGAAGTGCCCCATCAATTGACCAGAATGTGCCCCCATAGGTGACAGGAACGTGGCCCCGTATATTGGGGCAGGTTCTGTTCAAATGAGTCATCGCAACAATTATCGACACTGGTGCCGAAACCAACTGAATACCACTGAACTCCTAAAACGATTTAAGCTATTAATGTATGTAACAGATTGGAAAGTATAATCACAATTCTGAAAAGTGTGCCCGCCAGGGCCAATTAGCAAAAAAGTGACAGAACGTGCCCCGGTCTCCCCTACATGATTCGAAGCGCCTTGATGAGGCATTCACGATGATGTCCAAATTATTGCCTTATCTTAACGATGTTAACAGTAATTTGTGAAAACAGTTTTTGCAAAAAAAAATACCTTTTCACCTTCGATTATCTCTGGAGCCTTAAGTATTGACCTGAGCTCAAATTTGAGGACACAATGGCGATTGCAAATTTCAAAGGCTATGCATTGTTAAAAACCGTTTGTTCCTAGCTACCATGGTTCCCGATATTGTTTAGGGCATCTGGAGCGAATTCCTGAATCTGGAAAATCTTACCTTTGTTGATCTAGAAACACCCGTAACACCTGAAAGCTCCGATTTTAATATTTGTATTGTGGAGTAAGTCCTCTTTGTATTTAGTCTATATCACCCACTCCACATCATGTCCTTTTGCGGATCTCAGAAGGGTTCCCGAACAGGTCGGAAGGGCGTTGAAAAGGCTGGAGGGGTCCCTAGACGATCTGAAGAGCCCCTGGGCCTTTCAACAATAATAATGAAGTTGTCCAGGGGGTAGGTATAATTCAAAATTGTCGCGCCGCTCCGCGGCGCAACTACTTTACTAAATTCAGGTCTTGAGCCTAAAAAATATTCAAAGTTAGTATAGTTGATTCCAAATGGGTGCTGCTGGTTCCAAAGTTGATATGGCAGTTTACTAGCTACCATACCAACTCTTCAAAGTTGGTATGGCCCATGCCATACCTGTCATACTGCGTTCTTCATCCTTGTAACGTGTCTTTTCATCCGTTTTCGTTGACTCTTTCAACGCATGGGAAGGGGGCCCTTTCGACGCTCGGGAGGGGCCCTTCAACGCTCGGTAAGGGGGCCCTTTTCACAGCTGGAAAGGGGGACCCTTTCAAGGCCACCGCCCCTTTCCCCCCCCTCCCCCTGGAGGCAAAATCTGCTTCTGGCTACGTGCCTGAGCCTCTGCACGCGGATCACTGAATCGCACACTACCAGCTGTCTGGTCCTCCACGCCGGCGGGGGCGGCGGGCCATCCTCCGTCCGTCTGGCAACTGTCAGCTGTTGCCCGCCGCATGACGTCACCAGTAGCAGCCGCAGCCCCGTGCCGCTCTGTGCAGCCCGCTCAGCCAAATCGCTCGCCGAGACGAGGATGTGCTGATACGGGCGCCCACATTATTTGAACACGCACGGGGTCGTAGGGCCGCCTGTCCGTGAGCCTAGTTCGCCTAGCCGCCCCGGTCCAGTGCTCTGCCCATTCATAGCAGCCGATCCGGTCCTTAAGTTGGCTTCATCCTGTCCTTTCTCTTCTCTGCCATGCTTCATCGCCTCCTCTGCTCTCGGCTCCATTCAGCAGGCGCTTCCGCCACGTGGCGCTTTGTGCTCTTTTCTGTTCCTCTTCTTGCTTTTCTTTTTCTGTATCATACGTCCGTCCAGCCAGTGGCTTTGCCTGTATCCAGCAGCTCCTGCTCTCATGGTAGTTGGATCAGCTGCGCCATCAGCAGCCCGTCCTCGTGCCTTTAGTGGCTTCTTGTCCTCTGCTCTCTCGCCCTCTATTTCCTCTCCTCTTTGCTTTTGCCGTGGACCTTCCCCTGTTTCTTCGCTTGTCTGCCGTCTCGGATTCCTTTCTTGGTTTTGGTCTGCCTACCCTTTTGCTGTCTCTATAGCGTTTCCTCTTGTCTCTCTCTTCTCCTACCTGTCTGATCGCATCAGCAGCCGGTGACCGGTCTTAGTTGTGTTCGTCTCTTATTTGGTTCGATCTCGTTCTGCTCTTTTTTTTTTTGTTTTATGCTGTTTTTGCATCTGGGGCCTGTCTTCTCTCTTCTGTATGTGTTGCGTGTTTGTTGTTGCTTCGTCTTTCGTTTTGTTTGTTGTTTGTTTTTGTAGCCTTCTTCTTGCTGTGCTTTTGCTTGTGTTGTTGGCTGTTGCTGTGTGTTGCTGGCTTGCTTGTGGTTGTTCGCCTCATCATAGCCGTCCTGCATGTGTTTCCTATCAGCCTCGAGCGTCAGCACTTTTTTTTGCAGTGTGGCTTTCGCCATCCAGGCAGCCGTCCGGCCTTCTGTCAAGATATTGTTGGCTCTCTTATCCTCGTTGTGCGCCACAGTAGCTGTCCAGCCCATGTGGCTTCTCCCTTTCTTCCCAATCAGCAGCCGTGCGGAGTGGCCAGTGCTCTGCCATCAGCAGCCGTCAGTCACTCAGTAGCTTCTCAGGTCCGCGCCATAGTATTCAGTCAAGCCAGATCGCTGGCCGTAGGACTGCCTTTATTCAGCAGCTGCCCGGCCAGTTGTTCTCTCCATTCCAGCAGCCGCTATACCTCCTATAGTCGAATTCTAGTGCACAATTACCCAGTGTCTCATCACATGGTCAATATCTGTTGGCGACAGTCTCCTTACTCTACAGTCGCGCACTGCGCTCATTTGTGGCGGCTCCGCTTGGACCTGTTCCCCTTTTGCTTATTCGTCCTTTCTGGACTCTCTCCTGGATCGCATGGCTCGTTGTCTTGGCGTCCTTCCTGTGTAGCTTTCCAGTGTCTCTTCCAGTTTCTGTATCCATTATGAAGAGTTTGGCTGGCTCTTGTTTGTCTTTTGTTTTTTATCTAGCAGCCGTCCTCCGGCCTCAGTGGCTCCTCCGCTTGCGGCCTTTGATATATACTATCATGTGTCGCTCTCGGTCCTGATCGGCTCACAGTAACAGACCGATTCATCTAGTTGGGGGCCACTCGGAGCTAGCCGTCCGGGCCAGTGGTTGCCATCTCTCAGGCAGCCGTCCCGCCACAAGTGGGCGCCCATTCAGCATCAGCAGGCCGTCCGGCCAGTGGCGCCAATCAGCAGCCTTCGGCCAGTGGTGCCATCAGCAGGCCGTCAGCACAGCTGGCGCCATCAGCAGCCGTCCGCACAGTGGCGCCATCAGCAGCCGTCCGGCCAGTGGCGCCATCAGTAGCCGTCCAGCCAGTGGCGCCATCAGCAGCCGTCCGGCCAGTGGCGCCATCAGCAGCCGTCCGGCCAGTGGCGTGGCGCCATCAGCAGCCGTCCGGCCGAGGTCCCCGCAGCAGGCTGAGTCAGCCGCGACGGCAGGGCCAGCCGCTAGAGTGGGTATTCAAGACCCAGGCATCAGCAGGAGGCAGAATGGAGTGGGTATTCAGGACCCAGGCATCAGCAGGAGACATGCTGGAGTGGGTATTCAGGACCCAGGCATCAGCAGGAGACATGCTGGAGTGGGTATTCAGGACCCAGGCACCAGCAGGAGGCAGGCTGGAATGGGTGTTCAGCCTTCAGGACCCAGGATTCAGCTTCATTTTGGAACATATTAACAAAAATATGCATGAAGCGAAATCGGTGGACAGTCTGGTGTTATTGCATGGTGGTTACTGGTTGCAGTGTTGAGATTCTGTGCATCCAAAGTTGTTATTTTTAGAATTTCTGAGGGGACTTAAATGAAATAATTCACCTTGGATTGTTCCTTTTTTCAAACACGATTTGATTATATTTTGAAATACAACTTCTTTTCATATTGTCAAAAATAGCCATACATCACGCCGATTCAGGACAGAAGACCGTTACACTATTTATCAAAAACATATGCGTACTCGCAACTTCAAACGAAAAGAATCGAATGGCTCAGCCAATCAGATTTCGAAAGTAGTTGCGTAAGATTACTGTATAGGCCTCCCGAAGGCCCACTTCTTGTCCATTCTTTGTTTATGGCCCACCATTCTTTGACAAAAAAAGTCCAAATATATTCGAGCTGGAGAAGGGGGCCCTTTTTTTTTTTCGTCCAGAAAAACTTGCAGTTTTTAGGGTTTTTTCAACACGGGCTACAAAACTGCTATCTCAGTTCAAAACCCATGTTGAAGGTGAACTATTTCCTAAACACGCGCCATGGAGGGCCCCTGATAACACGCCCTGGAGGGGGGCGGATCTCGCCCCCCCCCCCCCTATGATCTCAAAAACCACGCAACGTAGCGACAAGCAGAAAACGCAGTTAAATATACCGCGACAAGGTCTATCGAAAGTACTTAAGTCCTTTTTTAGGTCAGATCAATATCAAGGTCACTAGAGGTCATCAAAGGTCATATTTTCCAGATTTTGGACTTTGCTCCAGATACCCCCAATTATCTCAGAAACTATTATAGCTAAGAGAAAACGCATATCAGAAATCGAAAGCTCTTGAAAATTGCAATCGAACTAGTTGTCCTCAAAATTGAGCTCAGGTGAGTATTTTAGGCTCCAGAGGTCATTGAAGGTCAAAAAGGATATATTTTTGCAGAAAAGTGTTTTGCTAATAACTTGTTAACTAGCTGCAATAAAGCAATTATGTTGACGTCATAATGTTTGTCTTGTGAAGGCGATTTGAATTATATTAATTTTTACAGGTGAGGTCAATTTCTAAATTTGACCTCAGGTCAAGGTCAAGTGGTGACCAAAGAAGGTCATGTTCCATATTGAAAGATGTGTATCGACGAGACAAACACATGTGTACTATTTTCACGTCTCTATCTTCATTATGTCGAGAGTTATTGACAAATCAGTATTGGTGATCACAAAATTTGACTGACCTTAGGTCACCGATTTCAGAAATCCGAGGATAACAATTTGTAGGATATTCATGCCTTATGACATCCTAAAGTTTTAAATCGGTCGTTCGAAAACTGTGTCTACAAAACGACCAAACACGTTTTGTAGGTGAGGTCATGACGTGACCTCGTCTGGTGACCTGACCTAAGATGACCCGAGACCAAGAATTTAACATAATGTGGGTAGTTCATTTTTAAACAGGTATGCAAAAAACGGCGGCGCGCAGCGCCGCCGTTTTTTCGCTATCGTCGAAAAACAGGAGGGGTAGCCCCCCCTCCAGGGCGCGTGTTAAAGTTATCCGGATTGGCTAACTTTAGCCACTCAGCGTTTCAGATCGGGTTTCTAGGCGATTTTTAGACAATGATCAATGAGCTTTCTGTTCCCATCGACTTTAACCAGGGAAAACCTTTAAATAAAGGTGTGCATACTCAAAACATGCAAATCTAGTGCATGAATATGCTCTCCTCTGACCATGACAAAATGGCAGAATGGCATTTTGCAAAAAATGGCATATGCCATTTATTATAAAAATTTATTGTTGAACAGTTGGTATCGGTATTCGGTATCGCTATCAGCAGGTCCTCGTAGCTATTGGCATGGTATTAATATGAATCAATGATATGAATCAAATAAGTATCAGTAACGTTATCGATAAGCATCAGTAACGCCAAAGCATCAGTAGCGCCAGGTACACCCATTGGCCATTGGGGTCCTCTGCGTACTACTGATGGCGGGAAAGTTGACGGTAGAGACACAAAATTTGGTGTGCTGATAGAGCTCGACGAGCGGCTTTCAGTGCCATATGACTCGGGGTGCAGGGGGGCAGGGTGCGCGTGTAGTGCATTTGCCAACTATTTGCAGTGCACAGGGCCAGAGGGGCTTCTCAAACCTGCCCACAGGAGCCCCTCCAGCCTGCCCAACCAGTTAGCCCTCCAACCAGCCAGAGTGGGCCCCTCCAACCTGCCCAGGGCCGGGGCCCCTCTGGCTAGGGTTTTCCGACCAAAATATGACGTCATGAGCCTGGCTAGAAACTCATCCGGTATATTCAAGGGCCCTTTCGATCGGCCCAGACTTTCGGTCTAGCAAGGGCTCCTCTGACTTGCCCAGGAGTCCCTCCGATCTGCCCAGCGACTCTTCTGGTCGGACTGCGCTGGCTGCTTTGTCGCCCTGCCGACATGCTATTGCTCAATGGACTCTCTAACCTGCCCTGGGGCCTCTCCGTGCTGGCTTGACGCTAATGCGGCATGTTCAGGGGCCCTTCTTACCCCCAGTAACCCTTTAAATCTGGTCAGAGTCCCTTTCGCTCTGTACAGGGGCCTTTGAACGTGACAGGGGTCCTCTGGTCAGTCCAGGGGCCCCCCAGCCATCTAAGGGACCCTTCCGACATGGCAAGGGACTGTGCTGGTTGCTTTGTCGCCTTGCCGACATGCTCAGAGGACCATTCGACCTACCCTGGGGCCCCTCAGTGCTGGCTAGTTACCTATTTAGCATGTTCAGGGGCCCTTCTGACCCGCTCAGGGGCCCTTTAGGTTTGGTCGTCCCCTCAGACCTGCACAGGTGCCATTTGAACTTCCCAGGGGCCCTCTGGTCTGTCCAGGGACCCTCCAGTCTGCTCAGGGGCCCTTCAGACCTGGAAAGAGACTGGACTGGCTGTATTGTCGCCCTACCGACATGTTCAGGGGCCTCTCCAACCTGCCCAGTGGCCCCTCTGTGTACTGGCTAGGGGCCATTCGACGTGTTCAGGGACCCTCCGACCCACTCAGGGACCGTTTCGGTCTGGCTAGGGGCCCGCTCCGACATGCACAGAGCTCTTTTGAACATCCAATGGCCCTCTGGTATTTTAGAGAGGGCCCTGGTGGCCCTAAGGAGCCTTAAAGTGCTCTAAACTCTCTTAAACCACGCAGCAATGTCTCCCGACTCTTACAGAGCATCTAATACCGCGCTTCGCGCGGTCTCGTTAGCCCTTTTCGGCGCGCGCAGCGCACCGAAAAGGGCTGACTTAGTGCACCATAGGGAGCCCTCGGTGCATCTCAAGGGCCCTCGGTCGATCTCAGGAGCCCTCAGTGGATATCAGGGGCTATTTGTTACACTCAGGGGCCCTCCGACCAAGCTCAGGGGCCCTCACTTGATCTCAGGGGCACATGGTGCATCTCAGGCGCCCCTCGGTGCATTTCAGGGGCCCTCAGTCGATCTCAGGTGGCCCTCGGTCGATCTTGGGGTCTCTTACAGCACCACAGAGAGCCCTCGGTGAATGTCAGGGGGCCCTTGGTCGATCTCAGGGGGCCCTTGGTCAATCTCAAGGGGCCCTCGGTGGATCTCAGGGACCCTCAGTGAATCTAAGGGGCCCTCGGTCGATCTTAGGGGCCCTTGATGCACCACAGGGAGCCCTCGCTGCATCTCGGGGGCCCTTGGTCGATCTCAGGAGCCCTCAGTTGATTTCAGTACTCAGGGGCACTTGGTGCAACTCAGCACCTCAGGGGCCCTCGGGCAATCTCAGGTGTAATTCTTCATCAATGGGCGTCAACTCTGGGTGAGTTAACTTACGGACCCCCCCCCCCCATGATCATATGCCTATGGGCTCCGCCACGGGGAGGGGGGACGGGTTGACGCATCCCCCATTCTTTAGCCAGGGGGATTATCCCCCCACCATTTTTCCTGACCAACAAGATTGCTGGAAATCAATGTATAGTTAAACGTGTTAGTTTTATCACCCCTCCGAGCAACTTTTCATTGTTTTCCGTTTCCTCCATCCCTCTCCGTCAAACAACTTTGCGCTAACGCACCCTCCCCACACTCAACCTTTCGATGGAGCACACGCCCGCCCCAGCTTCTTCTTTCGCTTTTTTTCAACGAAAACGGAGCGAATTGTGTACTCCAACACGAAGTATAGTCCACCAGTGGGAATCCCAGGCGCGGATCCGGGGTGTGGGTACGCCCCCCCCCCGAGCAGGGTCTGCTATGGAGCACCCGGTAGGGCGCCTCCGGAGGCCGGAGGGCGCAACTTTTTGTAATGGCGCCCCCTCCCCTGACCGAAATACTGGATCCGCGCCTGATCCCCATGTGAAAATTCCTTAAAGAGGCCGTGACGCCCCCCCCCCACACACACAACAGACATACACGATAATTATAACGCCACCAGTTCCCAAACGCACAACAATGCAAATACAGCGGCCGAGCATACCGACCGCAGGGCGCTGAGTGCTCGACCTCGAGACGTCCTTGGCGGTTCCTGTTACCATGCTTCTGCCCCGCGTTTGCAAACACCCACGACAGTTCACATTTTCTCCTGCAGAGCGCGTTAGTTGGCCCTTAGCAGCACGCCGTAGGTACGGTGAACATTATTGCCAATTAAAACGATGTTGCCAACCTGATAACTTGCTTGTCAGTTCGTTATCGATGAAATCATGTTACATAAACCGAGTACTCGCAAGTTGTATCAAAAAGCTAGCTAGTCACCAGCTGCTGGCACCTCGCCGTCCTTCGACCGACATTCAGTAAAGCTCAAAATCGCATGCGCCCAGCGTGGCAGCGTGGCACCAACGAACAAAGAACTTCCGACCACAGCATGCCGAGAGGCGCTCGACAATCATGCAAACACGAGAGCATAGATGCAACACCAAGTGTGCCAAACGCACGAACACTCACCACAAATATGTAGATATGGCGACGATTTTCACGTGATCACCACCGTACCACCGGCGTCCAACGATCTCCTCAACCGGGGATTCCTGAATGAGACAAGTGCAATCGGCTGGTAGAGCGTAGGAATTTGAAGCCGCAGTCAGTCCAGCCTTTCGCTGTTGTAGAATATTTTCATGAAGAAACCACGAATACCATGTAAGTATGCTAAACAGTATCATATATTGACATCATACAGCCAATACAACTTTCTCACAATATGTGCATTAAAAGCGGGCTTGCCATGTGGCGTGAGTGAATTTTGCCGCTCTCAATACCAGCTCAAGAAGTCGCGCTGTGATTGGCTGCCGCTGCACCATCACACGGACGGACTGTTAGGAGACCGTTCATTGGCCGGCGGTAGGATTCTACGATGTTTACTACAGCTGGGATCGGCCACGAAACAGCTGATTCCGAGCGTACAGTCTCGAAGTGGTTTCAACAGACGAGTGAAAAGTTAGCAGCCGATTCGAGGCATTCGAGTTCGACACACTCGATACATTTGCATGTATCAGTATATGTAGTAACAAACCTGATTTGAAACATTCAACACATTGTATACAGGGGCGTCGATGCACGAAGAAAACTGGTGCACCTTTTTGCTCGGAACGGCACCTTGAATGGGGCGGGGGCGGCACCTGGTTAAAGGGGCGGCATCTTTTGAGGCACGGCATCCGACTCGGGTCGCGTCCGTTCAGTGGCGGCACCTGGGTATGAGACGGCGCCTCGTCGAGAGCGGCAACTAGACGGTGGCGGCACATTGGGACAGGGGCCCGGGGACGATTTCAAAGTGGGTGGGGGGGGCAAAATCAATTTCGACTAGCCACCCCATTTTTCTTCGGCGGATTTCGACTTTTACTTCAACTGGAGCCCTACGACTTACGAGAGTTTTCATAAAGAATGCTAATGTTAAAAGTTAAAACACTTCAAAATGAAAATAATTGTATGTAATACTATGTAATTATACATCACAATGATCGTAAAACAATGAGGCTTGCATTCATAATAATGACGGACAGGTACATTTTATCAGCTTTCAAGGATGGTGCCGTTTTGTGGAAGCAGATTTCGTCTCTTCTCTGGCAGATATGCCGCACCGCACATCTGATATCTTGACTTATGGAAGGATACATTGGCCCCTGAAATAGGAAGAAAGTGGACACACTATTTAATTGAAAAGGAAATGCAATGAACTTTAACTAAAAACACAAAAATGTTTTAAATCACCTATTAAATCATAAGGCCTACAAATATGTAACATGTCAAGCGCTTATAGTAATCCCATACATTTTGGGATTTGGCCCCAAAACCACCTACCTATTTGTCGTTCTGAATCCGCCCTTGAACAACGACGTGTCAAGCAGACAAAGTTGGTAAGACAACAATTTGCCCGCCACAATTTGTCTTTGGCCCACAACGTTGTATTTGACACTAAACTTCCTCAATTTGAAGGCATGTTAAGTTAAAGAAAGATTTTTAAAGGAAATAGCCACCTTGGAAAAGTAATGTTGAATGATGGAGCAAGAATGCCCTGATTACGGTCCCTTGGCATTCAATTTTTGCGAAAAAAGTCAAACTTTGATGCTAATTTGAAAAAATAGTAATATGTTTACTGTGAACGTCACAACAATTTGCGTCACCAAGGAGTTGTGACGTCAAAAAGGAGGCATCAACGGCAAATCGTTTCTTGAATCGATGCGTAAAACTAACTGGCTTCGCTGGTTCCTGATCGCAAATAAATATTGGACGCGATTAGCAAATGTGTAATGTTTGCACTAGGTCTATTCTAAAGCATATTTTCGTAATGTTTTAATAGGAAATCAACTACATTGACAATGATAGGTTACTTAAAAAAACTTATAACACAGAGTGACTTTGTCCAATGTGTGATTAGCCATTGAATCGAAATTCATTAGTTGGCACCAAGGGGCGATCCAGGGGGCCCGGGGCCATGGCCCCCCCAAAACGCCTGAGACTATGATTCTGCCCCCCCAAAAGGTCGGACAAATTGAAAAATTTTATCGTAAAATTGCTTTGCAGCAGTCAAAAATCCAGCTTTCACAGTCAAAAACTGAAAATTTCGCCGCGCTCGCGGCATGACATAAGTTTGCAATTGCCTATACTATTTTGGAAAATAGGAAAGCGACATTAGGTACATTTAGTCGTCTGGCAGGCTCTCCCTGAAGCGGTGATTACTGACCACACGATACCACGCTTTACTGATTAGACAGATTACCACACAGATTACTGACATGACCAGCCCGGCGCCTCGTGACTGCCCTTCCCGGACCATGATCGGCGTCCTCGGCTATTGATGGCGCCCACAACAATGGTTGGAGGCACGACGAGCACGTGTGGAACCGAGAGGCGCCGTCAAATTTTTCGCCAAATTGGTGCGCTCCAGTCATGGGTGGCACCCTCAAGAGCACTACTTGTCCTTTGTTAATTTCTGGCAAGCCACTGATCCAAGCTCATGGGCGCCCACTTCAAAATGTGGCGCCCTTGATAACAATACAATGTGGCAAGATGCCTCTAGGCGGCAAGATGTCTCCAAGTGGCGACACTGGTGCCTTCTAAGGGTTTGCATAATAGCTCTAAGGGGCGTATAATACTCCGAGGGCGGCAAGGTGTCTTATGATGCGGCACAGACTCTTCTGATGACGGCAAAATACTTTTCGAGGGCGGCCATGAGCTACCAGGGCGGCATAATGCATTTTGGGGCGGCTAAATGTTTCCCGAGGCGGCAATATGTTCCTTCCAGGGGCGTAGCGTAGCCAGGATTGGCAATGGGGGTTCCCGACCTGATTCCAAGGGCCTTTGGAGATGAAGGGCCTACAAAACACATTTTGTAGACGGCCGTTGCTTATGCCTCAGTCTGTATGAATCAGTTTAGCGCTGTTTTTTTTTTTTTTTTTTTTTTTTTTTTTTTTTTAACCACGATTCTAGCAACGTATGCGTGGCGCAGTGAACAAGCCCTTTGTCTGGCTGGATGGATAAACTTTTTTTCTCGTCATTTCAGCCGACCCTCAATACTATACGTGACGCCTGCGGTTGGTATGAAATAAACGTGATTATTACTTAGAGTGTGTATATGCTACGAAAGTGGTGTTCGTGTTTTAATGTGTTTAATGTGATTTTTGTGTGTCTGTTTCAAATGTGATTTTTTCGCCAATTTTTTACTCTTTTTTTCGAAAAAATGTGTTTTTCCCGATTTTGTTTTTTTTCACGAAAAGTGTTTTTTTTTTTCGAAAAAAGTGTTTTTTTTCCCCAAAAAGTGTGATTTTCCCCACCTTTTTATTTAATTCGAATGCCAATTTAAGGTTGAGAAGCCAAATCGCGGAAGAAAAATGGGGGTACCTTTTTGCCAAAAAAAAGGTGCCCCCAAACGAGCGGTGGATCCGCCCCTGGTTGGCACTGCATATGCTTCTATTGCGGAGAATATTTAAGCTAACGGTAAGGAACACCCATCAACAGTTGTGCCTTTGAAGACCTTTGTCTGTATTATTTTCAAATGGAAATCCAATGCAAATTCACAAAGTTATGGCCATCATGTTTTTTGGGAAAACGAAATTCTCGTAACAAACACAACTGTCTTATATTTGTTGATGTATCGCATGAACATTGACCAGCCACCCATCAACACATTTGTCAACTCACATAGTAGATCTATGGATGGTTTTTAATTGGAAATCGGTTCACAATTGACAAAAATATTTATGTATAACATATCCACCAGAGTGAATTTGCCATTGGCATTGAGTGAAATACATTAGTTAGTACTGAATATGCTTCTATTGCGGATAATATTGCAGCTACGGTCGGCTACCCATCAACAGTTTAAGCCTTTCAAAAGACCATTGTCTGCATTATTTTCAATTGAAATCAATGAAAACTGACAAAGACATTGACATTCATTTTACAATTGTTCAAGTCATAACCTTTCGTTAGCGACGGGCGGACGCAAGGTACTGAATACTTGGCGGACGGTTAAAAAAACAATGCGGTGGAATCACAGTGGAGTAACTACTGATAACGTATGCGTATGTCACGGGATTTGTGAGTTTTTGAATATGCACATATGACCACGGTTTTTGCGTTTCCAAACTCAGTAACTAGGTCGTTTTGGAAGGAAAAATTTCAGATTTAGAGGTTTCTCGTACACCCGACAATCTGGCTATCTCAGTTAAAAACTAATGTTAAAGGTGCTATATTCCCTTTAAGATAGGAACCGAGCGAACACGTTGAAAAATGTGATTATCAAGTTCTAAATCTCACAACTTGACAACTAACTTCTTTGGAAACGTTTCTGCCATGACCGCTACCAAATTACAGTTTTCTGCAGGGGCGTAGCCACAAGATTTAGATGGGGGCCAGCCTGGTGTTTGCCCCTTACTCCCATATAGGGCTGGTGAACTATGGGGTTTTGAACTGAGATAGCAGATTTGTAGAGCAGATCGAAAAACGGGTTGTGGTGAAAGAATTGCCTTGATGTGCTAAGCACCTTCTTTCGACACAGGTAGCAGGGGCGTAGGAACTCATTTGAAGTAAGGGGGGCAAAAGGCATTCTGAAGTCGATTCTTTCCATGCAACGTCCATAGGCGTAATGTTAAAATCCGAAAATGTTGGGGACAGTTGCCCCCCCCTGCCCCCCGGCTCCTACGCCTATGTCTAAAAGGCCCCATGTAGAAGACAAAGCTTCATTTCCCCCAAACTTCGGCGATAGTATGACATATCTGTTGACGTCAGAATTGCGTCGAACGCAAACTCTGCCGCAAACTAATTGTAACCATTGCCATAAGTACCAATCACAACGATCATAACTGTTGTTAACGCTACAAACAGCCTGCGTATATATGCCTAAAGTCCGTAATTATTGTGTGCAGCAGCTTTCGTAATTCGTATCCAAGCTATCATATTCATATTCATGACGTCATACATTGTCATGAATTTGTTTATGACCATGAAGGAGAAAAGAGAAACATTACCATTTTCGACGGATATCCATCTATCGTCCTATTCGTTATTTTTAAGCTGAAATGATTAAATTGATGATTGAATTTCATGACTAATCAAATTGTTAAATTTCATGACAACTTTCAAGGAAAATGATTTCCTTTAAAATCATGCTAATCTGGGGGACGTGGTAAAGCGATCATGGAGAGTTCGCCACCGCCTCCTTCTCCCGATGGCGACGCCCCTGGCTTTCTGCATCAGGTTTCTTGTATGTACATTGTACATACATAACTTCGCTGACGTTGACAAAGGAAAAGAATCCAGTAAACATGACTATAAGTGTGATGTTTGCAGAATTTTGCAAAAAAATCACACTTTCGATGTCTTATGTGATTTTTTAACGGAACGTTAAGATCAGCAACGCCAAAGTTCCGACCACAGCATGCCTTTAATGTGCCACCCCATGCGGTCCCAAAGTTGGGGGGCAAGCGCCCTCGCTGCCCCCTGTTTTTGGGCCTATGCATTGGGACGTCCAAAAAAGTGGTGCGACTAGTCTGAATTATCTGTTAGGCGTCGACGCCCCTGATTGGATAGATTCATCAATATGGTATTGCTCGCAGCCGACTAGAAATACCAAAAAAGTGGTGCGACTGGTCTGAATAATCTGTTAGGCGTCGACGCCCCTGATTGGATACATTCATTCAATATGGTATTGCTCGCAGCCGACTAGAGATATTTCATACATTCGATACAAATTCGCCGAAACGAAACTTTTCCCAGCTGACTCGAGAGATTCGACACATTTGATACATTCGCAAAATGTCATGGGCATAACCACCACTGCGTAAATTCCGAGATGAGTGTTTTGTAGGTAGATACTGAATACTGATGGCTTCATGTAATTATGAAAGCTCTATATATATTCATTAAAAACTGTGGCCATGGCACGACCACAAACTTTTTTGGAGATGGGGTCACTTGACGGCCTGGGTGACCTGACCACCTGATCCGACACGAAACTCAAATTGTAACACAATGTGTAGCAAAAATCGATAATAAGGAAAATAAAATTTGGCGGCGCTACGCACCGTTTTTTCGTAATCTCAATAAAACCGCAGGGGGTGGGGTGTTCAACCCCCCTCCCCCCTTCAGTGGTGCGCAGGCCGGTACTGAAATTTTCCTTTTTGTTCTATGATTCCAGATTCATTGAGGATACCTTGCTATTTTAATTTAAATGGCCTCCTTAATTTAAATGGCGAAGACCATGTTTGTGTTTCAGCTCTGATTTATATTCGGAAGAATTTTATCTAGGACTGTAAAAAATGCGCAATTTGACACCGAATAACCAAAACCATGTTTCGGGCGACACAAAATCGCGGTGCAAAGTGGACCACCCAACCCCATTCGATTAAAAGAATGTTTATTTGCGATACTAGACCCTTCAAACCAACTGAGAGCCCCATAAGCCCATCGGAGGCTTAGGGGATCCCCAGGTAGACCGAGAACCCCATCTGTAGCCTTTTTCATATAGATATACACACCGGTTGTATGTGTAGTTTGTAGGTTTGTAGTAGGCACGTATATGCTATATGTAGTTATATTAACATATTATAATATTGTACGAACATACTATATGAAAACACACTTACAATGCTACTTACGCGGCGTGTGTAATTTTTGATGAAACGTATTAAATGTGTAAGTTGTAAAATTGGAATCTACAACCTACACATACAACCGGCGTGCAAATAGCTTTACGAAAAAGGCTTCTGGCCGCCCGAGAGCCCTCAGGCTGACCAGTGACCAATGGGCAATGCCCCCTCAGGCTGACTAAGTGCCGCTCAGACCGAAAAAGCCCCCTTCTAAATTATAGCTGGCCGAGGTCCCCTCAGGCTGAACGACAGCCGCTCAGGCCAGATGAGGGTTTATCAGGCTCACTGAGGAACCCCTCAAGGTGACCGCGGGCCCCTCAGGCCAAACGAGAGCCTCTCAGGCCAACTGAGGGTCCCTCAAGCCCACTCAGGGACCCCTCAAGCTGACCAAGGTTCCATCAGGCAAACCGAGGACCACTCAGGCCGACAAACAGGCTCTCATTCCAAAGACCCCTTCAGGCAGAGCGATTAACCCTGAGGAAAACAAGGACCAGACATGGGTCCCCTCATGCAAACGAAGAGCCCCTTAAGCAGACTGAGGTTCACTCAAGTCGATCGAGGGCTCTTCAAATCGACCGAGAGCACCTCAGGCTTCCCGAGGCCCCTCAGGCCGACTGACGCCTCTCAGTCCGACCGAGGCCTCTCAGGCCAACCGAGGCCCCCTCAGGCTGACAAAGCCCCTCGGCCTAAGGAGCTTTTGTTCAGGCCGAAAAAAGTATCACACATTGATAAAACTCATCGGATTTCGCTTGCATTGATAGCTGATTTAAAACCAACTTTAATTTGCTTATATTTTCATTATATATCAGGAAATGTGTCAAATTGCGCCGATTTCAGACAGACAGGCGGGCTTGGTCCCTTTGGCTTACCCTGGATCCACTAATGCCAACTCTCAGGCGGATGGAAGACTCCCTTTAGTTCACGGAGTGTCCCCTCCAGGCGAACCGAGCTTCCCTACAGGCCCAACAGGGACGGACCGCTCAGGCTGACCGAGGGCTCGTCAGGTTAAAACAACTCAGGCTTACCTCGATTAACCTTCTGGAGGAGGCCATGGCCCCCTGGGTCCCCTGCCCACGATGGCCCGATTTCCTTTGATGCTTCGACCCCCTCGATGTTCCTCCAAATCAAACGTGTTTGTGTTCACGTCTATTGGTCATTTAGGATATTGCAATAGCATGGATGCATAAAGAGTTGCAATGACTATCAGCCAGGCAATCTAGGCAATCAATAAATTTACAACAAATTCCATTGAATATCGTACAAATACAGGGGTGGATCCAGATTGGTAGTTTGGGAGGGGCCACCGGTTATTGGGAGGGGGGGGGGCAAAGTCCAAAAGTCTCACATAATTCTTAGAGGTCATCAGATTCCGCTTTTTTATGCTTCGATAGCTGATTTAAAACAAAGTTTTTTTGTACAAGCTGCTTACATTTTATTTATTTTTTACCAGGAAAGATGATTATTTTGCTCCGATTTACGACGATTTTTTAGAAGAAGCCATGTCCGGATCGCCCTCCCCTGGATCCACCCCTGTGCAAATAGAGCACCCCCATGGTTAATTGTTGATGCTCCCTCGCCGTTTGTTGCTAATCTGAACGCTTGAACTCAGGTTTTTCCGAAGTAGCAGAAAAACGGCGGCAAGCAGCGCCGCCTTATTTCGTACAGTTGTACTCGTTTGGGACTCAATTTACAATTACCCATACTTTGCAAAAGTTTTGACTTGAGGTCATCTCAGGTCAGGTCACAAAGTCACGTCAAGTGACATTACCTTCAAAAATGTTTGGTAGCAGGGCGGATCCAGGGGGGGCCACGGGGCATGGCCCCCCCCCAAAGAGCCTGAGACATATTGGCCCCCCCAAAAACAAAAACAAAAAAACGGTCGGTTGTAAAAATTGCCTTTGCAGCAGTCAAAATACAGCCATCCACAGTGAAAACTGAAAAAATTAGCGCCGCTTCGCGGCATGACACTAAGTTTGGCAATTGCCTATACAAATTTTGAAAATAGGAAAGCGAATTAGGTACATTTAGTGTCTGGCAAGGCTCTCCCTGGCGGTATTACCAGACCACAGATACCACGCTTTTACTGATTAGACAGATACACGCCAACAGATTACTGACCACTGACCACGCCCGGCGCCCCTCGGTGACTGCCCTTCTCCGAGCCATGACGGCGTCCCTCCGGCTTTGATGGCGCCCCACAAAAATGTTGAAGCACGACGAGCACGTGTGGAAGAGAGGCGCCCCGTTCAAATTTTCGCCATATTGGTTGGGCGCTCCAGTCGATCGGGTGCACCTCTCCAAAGACACTTACTTGGTCCTTTTGTTATTTCTTGGCAACCCACTGATCCAAGCTCATGGGCGCCCCACTTTCAAAAATGTGGCGCCCCTTGATAAACAGTTTACAATGGTGGCAAGATGCCTTCTGAGGCGCAAAGATGTCTCCAGGCGACATGGTGCCTTCTAAGGGTTGCCCTAAACGCTCTAAGGGCCGTAATAATACCTCCGAGGCGGCAAGTTGTCTTATGATGCGGCAAGACGTCTTCTGATGACGGCAAAATACTTTTTCGAGGGCGGCATGATGCCTTACCAGGGCGGCATTAATGCATTTTTTGGGGCGGCTAAATGTTTTCCGAGGGCGGCAATATTGTCTTCCAGGGGACGTTAGCGTAGCCAGGATCTGGCCAATAGGGGTCCCGACCTGATTCCAGGGGCCCTTTGGAGATGAAGGGCCCTACAAAAACAACATTTTGTAGAGGCCGTTGCTTAGTGCACTCAGTCTGTATGACATCAGTTAGCGCACTGTTTTGTTTTGTTTTTGTTTGTTTTTAACACGATATTAGCAAACGATATCGTGGCGCAGTGAACAGCCTTTTCTGGGCTGAGGATATACATTTGTTTCGTCATTTCAGCCGACCCCCTCATCTTATCGGTAACGCCTCTGCGAGTTTGGTATGAAATTAAACGTGATTATACTTAGGTGTTGTATACTGCTACGGAAAGTGGTGTCTTTTGTTTTAATGTGATTTAATGTGATTTTTCGTGTGTCTGTTTAAATGTGATTTTTTCCCGATTTTTACTTTTTTTCGAAAAAATCTCTTTTTTCCCGAAAACACAAATTTACCCCCGAAAAAGTTTTTTTTTTCTTCGAAAAAAGTGTTTTTCCCCAAAAAAGGTGTGATTTCCACCACCTTTTTTTATCTCGAATGCCAAATAAGGTGAGAAGCCCAAATCCGCGTGAGGAAAAAAAATGGGGGTACCTTTTTGCAAAAAAAAAGTTGGCCCCCCCCAAACCGAGCGGCTGGATCCGCCCCTGGTTTGTAGTCGTGCCAAAGCCACAGTCTTTTTCGAAAGATTCGAAACTTGCATTATTTCAATCAGTACCTTCAATTCGCTTATCTCGGATTTTCCGTAACGGGAGACAAACACGATGGTGTCAAAATAATTTCCATATTTTTGCTAGGTGAAATGCTATTCACCAAAAACAGCTTTGCCAAACATAGTCTTTTTGATCCTTGATGACCTTTGGAGCCTCAATTATTGCCTTATTTACCATCTGAGCACATGGTGGCGATTGCATTTTTTTAAGAGATTTCGATTGTTTTTTTTTTGTTTGTTTGTTCCTGGCTATCAAAGGGCCTGTTCCCATGGCGCCTCTAACCGCCACTAACCTCCTCTAAGTTGCTCCAACTGCAACTGCTCTATGTTAAATAATACGACCAGAGCAAGCTGGAGCAGCTTAGAGGAGGTTAGAGGTACGACGGGAACAGGACACAGGCACATAGCTTCCGAGATACTTTGAGGTTTCTGGAGCGAAATCCCTGACCTTTGATGACCTCTGATGACCTCAATTTTGACCTGGTTTAAGGAAGGACCGATATACGTTCAATGGAGCTCGTCTCGAGCTATCTTATGCCGTTTTCTACTTGCTGCTAGTGCTACGTAGCGTAGTTTTCGATATATCAAGGGGGTGGAAATCAAATCCCCCTGCAGTTCGTGTTCGACGCGAGCCCCCTGCAGTGCGCAGGTTAAGGCTGAGTCACGCCGATACATCCAAGCGCGATGTTCTGCCAGCTCTGAGTGTGTCAACCAAAGTGCCACAAAGAGTATATGTGTGTCACAGTGCCGTGAGGCATGTGGAGGTATGTGTGCCACAGTTCCCTGTGTCATGTGGAGAGTATGTGTGTTACAGTCCTGTGTGGCATGTGAGAGTGTGTTTGTGTTGGTGTGTGTGTGTGTGTGTGTCACAGTCACGTGTGTCATGTGGAGATCTATGTGTGTCACAGTCCTTTGACATGTGGATGAGTATGTCTGTGTTACAGTCACGTGTGATTGTGAAGACTTGTGTGTTACGTCATGTTGTGGCATCTGGAGATGTGTGTTTGGTGTGTGTGTGTGTGTGTGTTGTGTGTGTGTGGTGTGTGTGTGTTGTGTGTGTGTGTCACAGTCCCGTGATGGCATGTGGATGATTATTTTGTGGTTACAGTCCCCGTGTGCATGTGGAGAGTATGTGTGTCACAGTCCCGTGTGTCATGTGGAGAGAGTGTGTGTGTGTGTGTGTGTGTGTCACAGTCCCGTGTGGCATGTGTAGAGAGTATGTGTGCCACAGTACCGTGTGACATGTGGAGAGTATGTGTGTCACAGTCCCGTGTGGCATGTGGAGAGTATGTGTGTCACAGCCCCGTGTGGCATGTGGAGAGTATGTGTGCCACAGTCCCGTGTGGCATGTGGAGAGTATGTGTGCCACAGTCCCGTGTGGCATGTGGAGAGTATGTGTGTCACAGCCCCGTGTGGCATGTGGAGAGTTTGTGTGCCACAGTCCCGTGTGGCATGTGGAGAGTATGTATGCCACAGTCCTGTGTGGCATGTGGAGAGTGTGTGTGTGTCACAGTCATGTGTGGCATCTGGATGCGCCACAGTTTGCAGCTCTGTACCGTTCGATCAGGACGTGGCGACTCTCGCGCGCTGAACACCTGATCACGTCCGACCCCCTGACCCAGAACTCCGACCCCACGCTGCTGTGTTCACCAGTTCCTGACCATGGTAAAAACCCGCCGGGCGCCGCGGATTCCGGTCGTCGAAATATACCACTTTCTCGTAACCGGACCGGCATGAGCGTCTGCAAGCTCAGACACTTGTGCATACATTCTAGCTCACTGCCCTCCATAGATGCATGTGCTTAGGTTGTTCTCATGTGTTATAGTCGGACAGCCGGTCGCATTGCAGGGCCTCGGCTAAGGAATTTCCACTGGGGGGTCAATTCGAAAATGCTGCTAAAGCATAAGGTTGCAACCATATACCTGTTGCAGCTGATGCAAACATTTGTAATTTGATAATGACTTTAATTTGATAGAAGTTGTCAAATTTACGAAAAACAGTACATTCTTTCTTAAAACGCGCCCTGGAGGGCCTTTGATAATAACACGCTCTGGAGGGGGCGGATTTCGCCCCCTCCCGTATGTTCTCAAAAACCATGCAACGTAGCGACAGGGAATTAAAGGGATCATAAGACCTTTTCGAATGTCTTCTAATAATTTTCTGGAGGATGGAAGCGATGCAACA
>VOPJ01016168.1:0-35337 GCA_014673585.1 Semibalanus balanoides | reverse complement strand
GCACTGCTTCGCGGCGCAATGGATTTAAGAACTCCGGGTCTTGAGCCTAAACAAAATCGAAATTGGTATAGCTGATTCCAAATTGGTGTCGTAGGTCACTACTTCCAAAGTTGATGACATTTGGTCAACTCCAGCTCCTAAAAGTTGGTATGGCCCATGCCATACCTGTATACTGCATTATCCATCCTTGTAACGTGTCTTTTCATCCGTTTTGTTTGGCCCTTTCCACGCTCGGGAGTTATTTTTATTTGCTCCGCCCCCCGGACGAAATCCTGGTTACATGCCTGATTCAGGAGCCTCTGAGGGTCCTGAGGGTCTTAGTTCAATCCAGTTCATCAAAAGTTGAAATACAATTAAATCGGGGTCTCACAAAATGAAGTGGCATAAATTCATAGAGTTGTGCATATCCAGGGGTAGTTTTATAGGGGCACAATTACTGGTTTGCTCCCTTTCTGAAAGTCTGGTTGCGGCTGCACCCATGTGCAATGAGAATGGTCTCAAATTGAATGGAACTAAACAAAATCGTGTTGTTTTTTGGGGTGGGGGCCCATCGACCAATCATAAGGGGCCTACTTCGGTTAGCACACACACACACACACACACACACCCGTCACAAAATCATGGATGCGCCGCTGTGTGGCATTCAATACAAGTATGCCCCCGTGCGCTTCCTGCACTGTACATGGAAAACAATGGTCTAACGAGAAAACTTGGCAAGTGAAGAAAACAAATCGGAAGCGATAACAATTTATCGTAAAAACTGCCTTTGTAGCATTCAAAATCCAGCTATCCACAGTTAACAACGCGAATATTTCGTGTCGCTTCACGACAAGACACAGTTTTCGCAAATGCGTATACAAATCAGGAAAATGAAGAGAGAAAAAATCATGAAGTGTCTGGCAAAGGCTCTCCATGAAAGTAAATCCTGGCCCCAGTGCCCACTCCTTTCTTGAAATATCAACTTTCAAGCGGGCTTCATGTTAAGCTAGGTAGCCTGCCGAGTTCCAAAAAGGCGACGCAAACGCGAGGATGCGAACATCAGCACCCGGAAGCTGCTCCAGCGGTGCCCAGCTTGCTGGACCTAAGAGCTAATAGTGGGGACCAGACCAGGACCATTTCCATAAGTCATCTTCCACCAGGCTCCTCCAGATCCACAGTGACTATTTATGCGAGGAAAAGTCGCTCTGCCTCTTGCTGCTTTTAAACCATTTGCACTATTACCAGTTGTTTGTTACAGTTCGGTACATACGTATATAGGTAGGTTCAGTTATTATCATATGTACCTGAATAAACAGTGTTCGAGTGTTCTTGAATAAACAGTCGAATTATATTTCCCCCTGGAGGTGCCAGTGAGCAAAATCATAACAATTGAGGTGCACGTGCTGAAAGACATTCAAATGCTATTTTGTGTCATACCAACGTTCCAATCCACTCTGCCACAAGCCAGTCATGCAAAAAAGTAAACACAAAAAGTCCCGCTAAAAGCTTGGAGGACAAAATCGTCGGAACGCAGAGCGTGAAATTGCGCGACGACACTTTCAAAAACAAGAAAATGTGCCCATCAAGAATCATAACTTTTGAAGGGCCTTGGTTGGCACGAGGGTTTCTGGCCCATGTGAAGTGTGCAGAACTCATGAAGGGACGATGCGGCAGAAAGAAGACCAAGAGGATGCCTGCCAACGCGGAGAAGACCGGGAGGCCCTCCAGCGGAGCCCAAACAAGTCGCTGAGGCGGCTAAGCCAAGAACTGCGCTGCAACAAGACCACAACTCACCGGCTGGCCAGGACTGACAGCCAGCTGTTCCCGTATAAGGTGTTCGTCCACCAAACGCTTGCCGAGGCCGACAAATAAACACGGACGCTCTACAGCGGCTGGTTCCTGAGGAGCTGCGAAGACGATAATGACTTCCTGCACCAGATCTGGTTCAGCGACGAGGCGCACTTTCACCTCGACGGGCGCGTGAACTCCCAGAAATTCCGGTACTGGTCGACGGAGCCGCCTGACTTGGTCGTAGAAGCCCCCCTGTACAGCGCAAAGTGCACGGTCTGGTGTGCAATGAGCAGCAGGGGCGTTATCGGGCCTTTCTGGTTCGAGGACCACGCTGGGGCAAATGTGACCGTCAAAGCCCAGCGGTACCGGCAGGTCCTGAGCAACTTCTGGACCGCGCTCAAGCGGAAGCTGGGCGGCGCCATTGCGCAGTGGACCAGCTCAGTGTTTCAGCAGGAAGGAGCGACAGCGCACCGGGCCGGCGCGACGCGGGAGTTGGCTGCGCGACCGCTTCCGGCCCGCGGCTAATCTCCAGACAAGAGGTTGCATGCCCTGGCCTCACACTCGCCGGGACATACCCATTGGATTTCATCCGTCCTTGGGTATCACCTGAAGTCTCAGGTCTACTACATAGAGAGATTCAGCAAGCCGGACGTCCGCAGGTGCGCCGGGTGCGGCCGAGACATGCGGGCTGGCCGCTGGAGTCTGCGCCGGCGGCGCGCGCTCTGTGTCTGGGAGCGAAAAGGGGGGCGCATCTGAGCAGGTCTCTGTGGCCGCCCAGTGAGGCATCGCAGCACAGGAGTACGATAGCCACACAAAATAGCATCGACTATGCTATACATCAGTTGTTGTTTCCACTTGTTTGTGCTTGTGGTACTTAAAATAAATGGTTTTTAAATTCGACTGTTTATTCTGGAACGCCCGGTACTATATCATATGTACTATTGAGTGCTGACTGCCACCGGTCATCATAATTTACAATCCGAGGATAATGTATATGAAAAACTACCTTCATTTCAATATTTTTCATCATACCGAGCTGTGCATTTGTGCAACCAGGAGAAGAGTTACTTGAGGCTTGGCTCCAATTGTGTTCTGTTTCCAATACGCAAATTTTAATTTCCTCTGATTACAATTAAAATTGTCACGCCGCTTCGCAGCGTAACATCGGTGGCCATCGTCATAACAAAGCCATCGTCATCGTCTTCGGTTCGTCGTAACGCTGAATTGAATGAATAGCATTTTTAGCCACTTATCCTCCACAAGGCCTATAGTGTCACCTGTGCTGCTCCACAGTGAACTGTGTGGACCGTCACATACGTACCATCCCCGACCAGACGGCACTCGCATCTAACATGTGTCACCTGGCTGCTCCACTAGTGGAATAGTTGTGGTGACCGTCACCATACGTACCACCCCGACAGACGAGCACTCACTAACAGTGTCACCTGTGGCTGCTCCACAGTGAACTGTGTGGACCGTCCACAATACTACCATCCCCGAACCAGACCGGCACTCATCTTAACATGTGTCGACGCTGTGCCTTGCTTTCCACAAGTGAACTGTGGGGACCGTCACATGCGTACCATCCGACCAGAACGCACTCAATCTAACATGTGTCACCTCGTTGCTGCTCCACAGTGAACTGTGTGGACCGTCACATGCGTACCATCCCCGACCAGACGGCACTCATCTAACTTGTGTCACCTGTGCTGCTCCACAGTGAACTGTGTGGACCGTCACATGCGTACCATCCCCGACCAGACGGCACTCATCTGGGAGCGCGATGAGCCGGGCACTGAACAGCGCGTCACATACCGGCAGCTGTATGACCAGGTCGGTCGGCTGGCCTCGGCCCTGCTGCAGCACGGCGTGCGTCGCGGCGACCGTGTGGCCATCTACATGCCCACCTCGCCGGCCGCCGCCGTGGCCATGCTGGCCTGTGCGCGCATCGGTGCCGTCCACTCGGTGGTGTTTGCCGGATTCAGCGCGCAGGCGCTGGCCAGCCGCGTGCATGACGGTGAGTGCGGGTCGCTGACCAGCGCAGCGGTCCGGGCAGGGTACGGCTGGGAAGGGTTGGGAAGACGGCGAGCGTCAGGTGGAAACGGCGGGAATTAGCTGCTAGGCTGCCACATACCAACCATTGGTAGCGTGCCGGCAGAAACGGCCATGGGAAATTCTTGCGCGCATCACGTCACGGACTAAGCAATATCTGCCAATAGGATTGTTTGCCTGGGCGCCAAGTGATCCTTAATTGTATCATCAATCAATAAACCTCAATCATCATTATCGTAGGATTAATGTAAGCATAGAACGCGCCCCACTAATACGCGCCACAGCACCATAACTGTCGTCACGTAACTCTGACTTTCCTCCACCGGCTTCAACCGAGCGGTGGAAATTTTGCTCAACCGGTTAAGGTTGGTGGAGGGTGAACCGATTTCAATTGAGGCGCGGGAACGGCGGTGGAGAAAATTCGGCCTTAACCGGATTAGGTTGAGGACGCTGAATTCTGGAACAGCCCTAATGGCTTCACTATCGCTGATCTTCATCCTGTTAATATTATTTAAAGGAAAATGATCTTAACCATGTCAGATATTTTTATTTTGATAAACAGGCCAGGGAGAGGCAACAAAATTCACTTTCTCCTCGTACTGTTTTTTTTCTTATTAAAGATATAAATATATGACGTGGTTAAGATCATTTCCCCTTCATATATGAATTTGTACAATGTTATTCATCCTGCACACATTGTTTTACATGCTTTTCATAGATGGAATTGATTCCACCAAATTCAGCCTAATCTTAGCTGCATACACATGTGTATCTTTAATTTTATGCACGGGGCAATGCTTTGGTGCATCGCCGGACCGAAGGTTGTTTTTTTCTGTTGCCCGCCAACTCTGCCCGCAAACGAATAAAAAACGCCCGCAAACGCCGCCCGCGAAAGCCAACCGCAAACGCCGCCGCCAAATCGCCGCCCTTCGTCTTAAATCGTCCACCCGCAAATAAACGCCGCCCACGATTCGCCGCCCGCAAACCGCTCGCCGCATACCTACGCTGCCCGCGCATAACCGCCGCCCGCCAACGCCGCGCGCCAACACCAATACGCCAAATGGCGCCTCGGCAAACGCCGCCGCAAACACGCGTAAAACAACCCCCAGCAAAACGCCAAATACGCCAGAGCGTCGGCCCCGAAACGCCGCCGGAAAACCACCCGGCTAGAAACCGCTGGACCGCAAAGCCGCCCGCAAAACACCATAATACCGCCAAAGCCCGCCCAAACACCAATACCGCCAACGCCGCCCGCAAACTCGCCGCCAGATACCCGCCCGCAAAAGCAATACGCCAGCGCCGCCAAAACGCGTCCGCGAACGCCGGCCGTCAGATAACGCCGCCCGCAAACGCCGCCCGCAAACGCCGCCCGCAAACGCCGCCCGCAAACGCCGCCCGCAAACGCCGCCCACCTACGCCGCCCGCAAACGCCGCCCGCAAACGCCGCCTACTAACGCCGCCCGCAAACGCCGCCCTCAAACGCCGCTCGTGAACGCCGCCCGCAAACGCTGCCCGCAAACGCCGTCCGCAAAAATGAAAAGGCATGTTTCCTGACAGTTTCCTGACTGGGATTCGAACCCAGGACCCTTGTATGAGTTAATGGGTAACACCTAAACACATTATGACGTTTTCATAGCTGAATCTGGCACATGAAACGCAAATAAAAATTATGAAAAGGCGTGTTTCCTGTCAGTTTCCTGGCTGAGATTCGAACCGACGACCCTTGTATGAGTGTATCGATATCTATATCGATTGCAATCAATAGCCCGTCATCCAAGTAGTATGTGTGCACAGTTTGGCGCCATTAGTGAAAAAAATGTGATCCATCAATCATCTATGCCCTTTCGGTGAATATCGATAACCATATCGATATCGATAACGATATCGATACCAACCGATAGTCCGTCATCAACATAGTATGGCTGCATAGTTTGGTATGGGCATTGGCAAGCAGCATTGAGATTATGACGCTAAAGTAAACTATATAAAATAATGATATTCATGTTCCTTTGACGGAGATTTTCAGAAACGCCAGGACCCTTATACGAGTTGAATTCCAGCACGTGCGCGTCTGGTCCTGTCTCCACCGACCCTTGCAGAGCTCCTGATACGTATTTCGGGGCGAACTGCAATGCAACCATTGTCACTACATGGGCTGCCCAAGTTACCCAGTGTCGTACAAATTTGGGGTGCAGGGGCAACTTCAAGGGTCACGTGGCGCGTGAATTCGATTTGACCCAGGGATGCGCCTGGCATCCACCATGGCCTATGTGGATATCAACCCTCGTCTGATTTAAGGTCGAATGCCATCAGCAATTATCGAGAAAAGTTGACCTAAGTTGTTTTCGCTAGATGGCCTGGCTTTGAATGGCCCCATTATAAGCCTATGGGGAAATGGCACGTGCCTGCTGCGCGCGCTGCGATTTTTTCCCACTCTAGCGGACCCTGCCATCATCTAGATCCCCGTGAGTGAGCTATATGCTGAAAATTTTTGGGAAATCGTGCGAGCCGTTTTCCAGAGCACCAACTTTTACCGATCTCCAACACAAACCGGAAACCAATCCCTGGAGAACGGCTCAGGTTGTTTTTCTATAGAAAAAACACAATTCTAAAGAATAGTGTTATTTCAATATAGAAGAAACAACCTTCGGTTAAAGCGCTTCGTTCATTCAGACATGCTGTTTTATCCTGAGAAATAATATGTCTGGCTGAAGTTGAACTTGACGTGCAAAATACACGACTTCCTCGTGCTTGCACCAGGTAGGTTCAGTGCCAGATACTTCATGAGTCGGCTGCCTCTCAAATCGCTGCATTGAAATCATCCAGACTATGCCACTTTCTGCTGGCGGATGACCGTTTTACAGGTGACCATCAGTCCTTATCACGCACTCCGTCGTTTGACGGGAAAACAAAGAACTCATGCAGTTGTGTTTGTTGCATATCTGTTCGTAACGGACTGCTTCGAGCCAGACAAAAAGTCGGCGACCAAGTTATCAATTGTCACCGGACAGTTTTGCCGGTGGAGTGAAGTGTCAACCCTGCTGATCAGAGAGCTGTTAGATGTGTAGATAGGAAGCTCCTCGAAGGCCGAAGGAGTCGGAGTGGTTTTCAGCGAAAGAGAGAGTAACAAGGCCACATTCTCGGTCGTGTTAGTTGACAGCTGAACATGTTCTAGTAATACGTGTCAGGTCATTTCTTTTCTCCTTGCAAACCACCCAGTCACACAGGCACACGCAAAACGTGTTTATTTATCCCTCGCCATGAAACATAACGTTAGATAACAGCTGAAGCGTAACATCAGCAAATCCCCGTCTCCCGACAGCGTCATCAAATGTCTCCCGATAGCGTCATCAAATGTCTCCCGATAGCGTCATCAAATGTCTCCCGATAGCGTCAATCAAATGTCTCCCGATATTCGTCATTCAAATGTCTCCCCGATAGCGTCATCAAATGTCTCCCCGATAGCGTCATCAAAATGTCTCCCGATAGGCGTCATCAAATGATCTCCCGATTAGCGTCATCAAGGATCCGATAGCTTCAATCAAATGTGTTGAGAATAGCTATCCCACTTCGTTTTGTTTTGGGCCTTGGCCTCAGGTCATGTGACCACACAGTCAGCTGACTGTGACCTGGGGGCGAGGCCACCAGTTTTTGTATACGCCGCTTGTCGCACTTGCTCCGTACACGCCGCCAAGAATAAAAGTAATGTTGAGGCAAACCTGACCGTGTTCTACTTGTCACGATTCGTAACTGGGGCGTGGTCCGTAGGACTTCGTATACGGATTGATCTCCAGCTGACTTGCTCGGTGCCTCGGTGATCTTCGTGTCTGGCCGCCAGCCCCGTCCAGCTTGGCTTTCAGCTTGGCTTTCAACGGAAGTCGTCCCTGCCATCTGTCGTCGGCCTGCGGGAGTACCGCTCAGATGCGCTGAAGTGCATGCTCCTAGCGCGCCCTTACTGACCAGTCAGCGTGGCCTAGTGGTCCCGCGCGCAGATACGGCGTACGCCACAGCCCTGCGGATCTACAGTTCGAATCCCAGCAGACCCGAAGTTTTTTCAAATCGCCATCATGGAGGATTTTACAGCAGCGTTAGCTAGCCTAACGGAGCTGATTCGCCAGCAAGCTAACACCGCAAATCAGCGGGAAGACCGTCTGGCGGCAATCGCTTCCGCACGGGCTGAAGCGACTTCTTCTGCAGCCTCAGCACGCGTTCAGCAAAGCGTCGTTCCTGCAGCTCGCCCNTGGTGAAAAACATTACCAACGTTCTGCGTATTTACGTTACTATGAATGCTCACATCATTAGTATGGGATGACTTCACTGATGTAGCTAAGTAAGGGCCCGAGAAGTCGTTAGTATGTGCTGCTTTTTCTGAGAGGTATCTTCGTTATACCTGCGTGAGTTCCTAGTTCTCGGCCTCTGATTGCTGAGCACTAACCGACACAAATTACCGCATCTTACCGCGTCCGCCATTAGACCTGCCCTTGACTTCTGTTGTGACTGCTGATACACGTGCTGAGTGTTGACCGTCGCTCATCAGAGCTTGGAAAATGGGTAAGTGCTGACTGCTGAGAGATATGGATAACTGAAATAAATGCTTTGAATTTTTTAAACATTTAATTGGGCTCAAGAGTTTGATTTCGCAAGATGTAGGGAAGGTTCATGGGATGCTGAAGAGTTAGAGCGCATAGCTGCAAGGGAGGGTTCATCTCGTCCTATACTGGTATCATGATACCTACCTATAATAACTGACAATATCCATATGTCAACCACGGGTGGAGTTTCCTATTCAAATGGTGGGGCAACTGCCCCACCAACTTTTGTCATATTTGAAAGTTTCCTTGCATTAAAATATTCCCTTTTTCCTTAAAGCAAATAGTTCACCTTGGATTGTTTTTTTTTTCTGATTGTATTTTTAAATATGACTTCTTTTCTTAATGTAAAAAATAGTCATACATTGAGCCGATTCAGGACAGAAGGACGTAAATTATTAATTTCATCAAAACTATATGCGTACCTCTCGCAACCTCAAACGCGGCTCAGCCAAGGCCCTATAAGAAGGTAGAGTCATCCGGCAATTTGACCGGATTCGACTGACGTCACATTCTTAGAAAGAACCATGTGTGCAGGGGTGGAAACGTCATATGGATGCCGATTCCTTTGTCCCCATACAAATCAATGAAAACGGGCAACTTTTGACAAACTATATCTTTAAATCGATTCAGCCGATTTACATCAAACAAAAACTAAATGGCCAACGCAATATCTCTAACTTACTTTTGGGAGGTTTTACTCCTAAATAACTGGTATTTTGACAGCGAAGGGAAAAAATCACGTCCAAAATCATGGCCATGACTGACGTCACGTTTCTAGGAAGACCCAAGTATGTTACATTTTTTAGAATGTAACATACGTTAATCTTCTTTTGTATTGGACCCCTATCAGGGATTTGAACTCGCCCACAAACATTGCGCCGCAAACGTCAGTGCAACAAAAATATTGATTGTCGTACACTAACACATCACAATCGAGCCTATGGCGGCTGAATGGATGAAAACCCCCTGGCTCAGCCTATCAGATTCAAATGTATAGTCGCGAAAAGATTTACTGTAACAGCCTCGCCCAGCGTGTGCGGCCCACAGTAGCTCTGCCCAGGCGTGTGAGCCCACAATCCTTTAAAAAAGTTAAATATATTTGCTGGAGAACCCTTTTCTTCAGAAAACTTGCAGTTGCAGTTTTCAAACGGGCTACAAAACTGCTTATCTCAGTTCAAAACCCATGTTTGAAGGTGACATTTCCTATAAACTTATGCACAAATGTCAGGTTTTAAAAGTTTCCTGATGTAAAAAATGCCATTTTTCCCCTTTACCATTTAAAACATTCAGTCAATATCACTTTTTGCCCCACCAACTTTTTCTGAAAAGCTCCACCCATGATGTCAACGTGAAGATGAGGCCCGGTCATCCATTTAATTTATTTTTTACAATTGCTATTTCTACCAGGATCTGGATAAATAGTATCATATCAGTTGCTGGCACTAGGTCTTCAGGATCAATTTTTGATGCATAATTTTTTATCCTGCCCCAATAGTCAAGGTATGTGGGAAAATGACAGATTTTCCAATGGCAAATATGAAGCACTGGACAGCAGTAGTGATAGGATGAATGGCACATGAATCTTTGCATTGTGGCTCATAGTTGAGTTTCAGCCACTATTTTTAAAGTGGCTGAAACTTTTTATTTTGGAAAAAAACTAATTAAATAATTATCTGAAATTGATGCAATTTAGCTTAAAAAATGCATCCCCCAAACAAATTTTTTGATCAACTTGGCTCACCTGAATAATTTTTTTTGACTCCAAATTCAAATCACTGAATCAAATATTAATGGGAGAATAATTCTTGTCTACCTATTTTTAAGGACATTTGTTGTAAAATTACCTTCTTATCTGGTATTTTTTACTGTTGTGGTATTTTACCCTGAACCGTTGGCATTTTACCTCAATCTGGGTATTTCACCTGAATCTGTAGCTATTTAACTTCCAACTAGTGTTTTTTCAGTAGCAAAGTGCTGCCAAGATATGGCTCGATTTTCACTGTTTTGTATTTCACCAGAATCTTGGTATTTCACCCTCAATCTGTGGATATTTCACCTCCATCTGTGTATTTCACCTCTATGTTGCATTTTACCTCAATCTGGTATTTCACCTGAATCTTTGTATCTAAACTTAAATTTGTGTTTTTTTTGTTCGCAGTTAGCAATAATGTTGACTAGACAATACAGAAACACTGCGAATCTGTGGTATTTTAATGGAGGGTCACATTTATTTTCTGGCAAAATCATTAGGTTTAAAGTCTAAGACCATTTCCTAGCACGTGCACAGCGAAGGGGCGAAAGGGGCAAGTGCCCCCACCCAATTTGGTCCCAAGACCAATGCACAGGCTTTACACTGTAGTTCGTTCAGGCCCGTAGGGGCTCCAAGGAAGACAGATGGAGTCGCTGGTAAGATCAGAGGGGCCATGGCAGTTTTTAGGTGTTTCCTTAACCGATCGGAAGGACCATGAACAGGTCGAGGCCCCTAGCCAGACTTGGATGGGCATTCTCTCTCTCCAAAACTAGAAAAGAGATATATAAGGAGCTCTGGCAGAATAAAGCGGCCGAAATCCGTGGTTTCAAATTAGGAGGGGGGCTCTTTCTCAGGATGACTGTAACCCCACCCCTCGCCCCATGCCATAGGTCTTGCTGCGCCCCTTCCTTTATGGCCGCACCCCTGCCTTTACACAAAATTTACATGCCTTTACACCCACAAGCCTTCGCATGTGGGTCCCGCATGGGGTGATTTTGAAAAATATTATAGCTAATGGAAACTTGACAACTCTCTTCAGCTTCCCTAAAAAACTTAGCATGAATTCATCACGGCCCTTCTGCCTTGTTTGTCTTACTTTCTGTAGCATATTCCAGAACAAGTCACACTTATGCTACCTAGTCTCCTAAGTGGCCTCGCTCTGGCTGGGCTGCAGTGCTGCATAATTACTCTTGATGGATATATATCGAATTTAAAAAAATGCATTATAATCGGTATCAAGAGCGGTTTTAGCTAGGCCACAGTTGGTGGTAGCCAGCCCCCCTCAATTTGCCTGGCAACACTTTGAGCTGTGTTCGTCACCACTTCTACAGCGAGCCGGCTTTAACATGTTGGCCTATGGAAAAACAGATGATATTCGGATCGCAATTTTACTCATTTTTAAAGAATTCATTCAGAAAGAATGATTCACAAATGTGATGCCTAAGCCTTGTCTATTTCATATCTGGGCTTCGTTTTGCAGATTGAGTCAAATTTTTGCTCAAGAAATTGTTTATGAACCCGGCACGCCTTCTAATAGGGGTCACTTTCAGCTTATCTGACGGCATTAGGCGTCAGATTTCGCCTTTATTGACAAATGCGCCAATTAACCGTAATCAGCGCACCCGCCGGAAGCAAAAGTGCAGCAGGCTTGTTGTTACCATGGCAACCACCCGCGATTCAACTAATCCAACATTCTGGTAATATGGTGGTTTCTTCGTATGACTATAAGTATTGGAAATAGTAATGTTGTTTTCACTATTTTACAGCAATTCATACCAGTGGATTCTTTTGTTTTCTATTATTTCGGCTCTTCGAATCAGTACAACATTATGTTAAGTTTTCGTAAGAATATTATTGGTCGTATGCGATATTGTCGTACTTACGCCTTACCACTAATCACTAATAGAACAGTAAATTTAACATCATCGTGTTTGTCTTCGTAAAGCCGTTTCAAAAAACAATAATTGATGGTGAACCTGTTCAGATTCAAGTTTCAAACTTTTTACCAAAGGTCAAGGTCATTTTGGTGAACCCAGGTAGGTTCATGTTGCAATGCGGAGGCGACGTGCTGGACGAGACAAACACAGTGCATGTCATTTTCTCACGTTTCTCTTATCATTATTCTATCAGAGTTATTGGCAAAAAAGTTCTGTGACCTGAGATGACCTCAGGCGACCTACGCAGGAAGTCACTGAATCTACAATTGCACAGGAAGCTCAGTATCGAGCTAAAATAGCATTGATCGGACAGAATGTGCCCATTTCAATGCATATTTTCTGAAAAGGATGCTTTTGTAATTTATCATTGATGTGTAGTGAGGAGGTCACGAAATTGACCTGCACCTCAACGTTCGCCGATACAAAAAAATCCGAGCATATGCGAATTATAGATGGCCCGCGGAGGTTTGCCAATAGTGCAGTTACTCCGCTACTTTGTTAGTTAACCCTTTCGCCAGTTGCAGGTGGTGAAATGCCACCCCACCCCTCCGGTTTTCGGAGAAAAAAACTGGTGTAATTCATCAAGTATTGCGATGGACCACAAAATGTCATACGTACTGTTTAATAATTTGACACGTATCCGAAAATTGCCAAACTTCTACTTAAAATTGCAAATGTATAATGCATTAACGTGACCATGATTCTTGTTTCCAAAAAGGTCATGTCTGACGGCATGGCGCCCGTATGTATCGATGCTTGTAACTTGCGCACTTCCCTTACATTTGACGTAACAAGTCATTTTGTCCGCATGAGCTGACATTGACATTAGATATACCTATGCCTTAGACTTAGACCTTCAAAGATATCTGCGTATTTGTATTTGAGGAATGGCTTCCATTATTCTGGCTTGTGCAAGCATTACCATGTTTTGCCCATGTTCGCAGAAATTACAAGAGCAACGGCACTACAGTAATTTGTACAATGTCCATCCTCCAGTGAATACCTCTGGGATTTGATGAGCGCATTAGCCATTACGCAAGATGTTTTCGTGCAGCTTTTGTACAGCTCGATTTGATTGTGTTCATGCTTTTTGTCGCCATTCACGAGTTCATGAGGAGCTGGGTTCATTTGCATGTGAACTTTGCACAAGAGTTTTCTCCGATGTAAGGCGGTTTCAGAGACACTTCAGATGGCATGAAATGAAAGCAAGGAGGGATCAGTTGTCAGCCATTTCAGCCGATGATGGAAACGTCAGAATGACAATGGAGGACTGTTCAAGTTGTGCTGAAACTGCAGTGGTTTAGATGTTCTGCGCCTCTTTTCTGGAGAGAAGCACTGCAACAACCTCAAGCAGTGGTAGTTCAGTGGACATTGCAGACTTTGTGTTGTCACTTCAGGTAAAATCTGTACCTCAAAAGGTATGTCAGGAGATTGTAACAAAAATGAGGGAGTTTGGTGGACAAGTAATACGTGAATATGAAGCAAATGCTGAATCTGGGTCAACAACTGCTTCAGTTTCAAGTAGCCTGCCATGCATGCAAGAATTGGGTAAGGTGGACACAGCACATAAGCTGATGGATTTTGCGAAACATGAACGTGGATACATCGCACCTGTGTCATGCCACAAGCAGTTGAATGAAAATGAGCAGCTTCCACAACTAATTCTGCCCAGTGAACAGCTGAAGGCTGCTTTAGGAAGGCCAGACATCGCATCGAAGATCAAGATCAATCCTAAAAGCCAAGAGGGTATATACCGTGACATTTTCGATGGCTCCCATCACAAGCAACTGCCACGGTCGTCCTTGCAGCTCATTTTCTATTATGACGAATTCGTCGTCTCAAATTCCGATTGGCACAAGACAAAGGAAGTATTCATGGGGCCATATATATACACCATTGGAATTTGGAAAGACGTTCGCGTCTGGACAGATATCCACTTTGGCCATGCTCTTCCCGAGTAGCTTTGTTGAGAAACATTCGCTGTGAATTCACTCTCGCCCCCACCTGATGATGGGATCTTGCTCAGTTGGAAAAACGAGGGTATTATTTTTAGAACAGAGGAAGGGGCTCAGATCGTGAAAGTGTGGTTGGCCTGTGATAGGTTGACAACAAAGGTGCTCACCAGATTGGAGGATACATGGCACCGCTTCTACCGACAAACCGAATTTTGCAGATTTTTGGCCATGCAATCCTCAGACAAGATCAAATTTGTTTAAGGAAGCTCTGTTTGAAAAACGAACTGCTTGCGGCAATACATGATGAATGCGCTTTTTCTTGGAATGGGACATTTTTGCTACAGACACCCAGAAACTCTTTGGCATCAAACATAAATGTGCCTTCAACCGGCTTAAGTCATTCCACTGTATCAACTGCCTGCCAGTCGACATAAGTCACGACTTCTTCGAAAGAGGTGTCGTGCAACATGCACTCGAACAGGTCATTCAGTTTTTTATCACAAAAGGCCATGTTTCTTTGGATGAAATAAATGAACGAATCCGACGGTTCCCTTACCATTCAAGATGTGATAGAAACAAGCCCCAGCCAATTTCGAAAGTGGGCGGGAAAGTGAAAGTTAGCGAGACGTGTAGCGAGACCTGGACACTAGTGCGGTTATTGCCGCTTATGTTGTCAGACAAGTTTACTAAAGACACGCTTGTTGGTAGCGTGAAAGCCAAGTGGGAAATATTGACGTCTCTTATCAGGATTGTACAAATTCTTCAATCAGATGTGTTGAGTGAAGGTGTGTTGCAACTTCTCGAACGTACTACCGAAAAGTGGCTTGCTAATTTTCACTCGGAATTTCCCGACTTTTCAATGAAGCCTAAGTTTCATTACATGTTGCATTACGCGAGTCAAATTAGAAAACATGGCCCGGTATCCAAGTACTCTGCCATACGGTTTGAGGCGAAGCACAAAGAGATGAAAGCATACTTGGGAACGTCACGAAATAGACGTAATGTTTGCTTTTCGATGGCGAAACAAGCTCAGTTGAAAAGTGCTCTGCTGCTCTCTTCCAAAGCACAGACGTCGCAAGAACAAGGCGCGGATGATTGTTTCTCAGCCGCGAAAGTGACTCGTCAAATGCAAAGGCAATCGGCTTCAATGATTACGAGTACCATGTGGGTTAATGTTCTGTTTGATAAGAAACAAGAGGTGGAGATCTTGGACTTCGTGAGGATGCAGCTTCATTGCAGACGCGACAAGATGACCAGTGCCAGCTGCTTTGCGATCGTCTTGTGGACTCTACTATGCTCGAAGAGCAAATGGCATTACGTGTGGAGTGGTACCCAATTGCGTAGTCAATCTGAGCTCCTTGTACAGCTTCCTTCCAATGGGAGCATATGAATGGTGTGGTTCCACCTATGTCATTCCCCTTACATACAGACACCTGCCTGACCTTCAGGAATAACTCCGGCTGAAAAGTCTAAGGTGATTATGTTATTCAATTACGTGATTATTCGCAGATATATTCTACAAACTCATGTCTGTATATAAATTTGTATTATTATTCTCCGTGACGACTATTTCACCGATGTCGTCTTCCTAATGGCACATCTCAGTTTACCGAGCATTCAGCATACAGACCCATTAGAACAGCAGTATTTGTTGCTATCTGTTGATTAATTTGATTGTAAATGCTTTACCCTCGCCCGGGTAGGATCCAATACCTGCGTGACCGGGCATGGAGGTGGACGACTCCCTTGAGTTTCCCCTTCTAATTGCTGGGTTTCGTTTAAAAAACGAGCGTGTTGCCTTGTGATGACTCATATTTCAATCCTAAATCGTGAATTTGTATATATAATAATGGAAAGTTTTTAATTTATAGAGTGCTAATTCGAGTTTAAAAATCGTGAATGAGCATATAATTATGCAAAATGGTTGTCAAATTTGACAAAATGTCCTAGAAACTACCATAGTCCTAAAAGGTCATGTCAGGTCTTCGGAAGCTAGTGACCTCGGTCTGCACGGGAGTGCATGACCCCAATGGAATATAATAATATGAAATGGATTCCATATCTTAAATCAGCGTCACAAAATATCCTAGAAACGAAACTGCCAGTGGCCAAAAAAATCAACTCAAATCATCGGAGGTCATTGACATTGGTCAATACAGTAGTTATCATTGACATCGTTGACGATAACTAACTACTTTCGTTGGACGATAACGACGCTTGAGTTATGTTGACAGTAGTTATCAGACTTACATTAAACGTACCGTTTTGTATGAGCAGTTTGTACAAGTAACTATAAGTGTCATACATAACTTACTGACTCTAGTTAAAACAACATCATCAGTCTTCATTATTTAGTTATTGTACATTGTACAATACGATACAATCCGTTTCTTCTATACAGCATGGCATTCATTTATTATTTAACCCACTCGTTCCTAGGATAATAGGTATAACTTCTTGTAAGCCGTAGGATGACGACATGTTCACGCTGTTTCAGGGAAAGTGGCACATGTGTGCCTATTCGGCAATTCAAAAAGGAAGATTTGGGTGGAAAAGACATCAGAGATCAGAGAAGCAATCATATCGAAAAATCCCTCATTATTCGGGACGCCTTTTACAGTGCAATACTATGATGGGGACGTCCACACGTACTTGGATCTAGATGAGGACGAAGACGACCTACCGCCGGGTTCTCAGTTAAAAGTTACGCAGAACATTTTGGTCCGGGAGACACAGGTCGATGAGGATGCAACGCAGTTTGACGGCATCATTGCAAGTAGTGAGGATCCGCTTGCATTCAGCTTTGGAGACAGCGGTAGACAACCAATTAGGCAATTCCATACCGCCGACCTTTCACTGCTGCTTCCTGATTGTTTGTCTGTTTGTCCCTTTCGAATCCCGTCTGTTCTGTTTATTATGCATTAGTATGTTTCAGTGCTTAATTCAGTGTCACAAAATGTGTTGATTTGAGTGGAAAACGACATCCTACTAATGTTAATACTTTTCCACTCTCGCCTCTACTTTTTTGTGAATTTTGCACTCCTGTAGAGGAAATATGGAAACATGGACACACCTGTTAAAGGACAGACGCAGACATTCATTGAGTTTGGCCTCACATGACTTTTTCATATGCTTTCACTCTCACAGTATTTTTTCTCTGACTAAAATTTTCCAGTCCGATAACCAAGCCAAAAATGAATTTTGGGGCACTGGTATAGTCTCGTTTACCCTCCTGGCTGTCTGGTCTTGTGCATTGACCTCGCATTGTTGGTCTCTATGTCTGTCCCACTTCATATCGTGGTATTAAATGGATTGTTGCACTTTGAACATTGTCTTGGTATTTGGTCATAATGCAGTATTTTTTGCTGAAGCAGCCAAATATAACATTTGTTTCGATCGACGGATAGATATATGTTAAGAACTGAGCTTCTTTTAGTTTTCTTCTTCGATGCTAAAAACTACACAACTTAATCATAGAAGACCTTTACATCCAACTTTTTTAGAACAAAACAAGCGCTTCACCGTTATGACCATCCATTTACATATCGTTTTCAGTTTCGATGGAGCAGGACCAAGGAGAGCCCAGACCATCTAATCCGAAGAGCACTCAGCCTGACCAAGGCACCTCACAAGCAGCGTCAACTGGACGGCCGGCTTCACCCGGGACGAAAACTGCGGTCAACCCAAAGCGTGGTGCAAGGTAATTGAGCTAAGATTACTAGAGACTGGCATTGTCTATTGGATTGACTTGGTCCAAATTCTGAGGTGATTTTTTAACGAACGAGCGTGGTTAATTTCATCGTTTTGTGAGATTTGGTTCCCCAGCTTAGCTTGGTTCATAACTCCCCCAGTAATGACAGTCCGGGTTTCGAGTCCCGCTTCGGCCTCTCGCTATTTGCTCCTGATTGGGGCTGACCTACGGTCGATGGAGGCGGCCCGCACCTCAAGACCCAGATGACGTCATTGAGCGGTGGCGGGCCGTGGTCCGGCTCTATGTTGGTAACACGGAAAACGTTTTCGGACTAAATTTGCCGGCTAACCCGGACAGTTGCCGATTGCACCGGTTAGGAAACTATGACCAGCGCAGCAACCTCAGCGATGGATTGATCTCACAAACCCGTCGATTTAAAAGAGTTGAACACAATTATTTTAAAAGTATGTGGTTTGTCGAAATCGGTTTTCCTGTCTGTTACGTCCGTTTTGTTGTTGTGGGTGTCAGCATTTATTTGTATGTTCTTTGGCTATCTTTTCAAGGCTTTGTGCAGAATTTTGTGTTGATTTATTGCGCATCAATATTCCCAAAAAGCGATATTCAGCTGCCATGATTAACATTATTTTGAGTAATTGGAAAGTTCCAATAATTGCGTTTTGTCTAAAGGTATTTTTACAAAGACTGATATAAATTAGGAGAAACATATTATTATGTTTGATTTTCATGCGACCTGCCACTTAAGTGAATCATTAATAGTTTTTATCACCGGATACGAAAGGCACTGATATCATGTATGTGCGCTCTCTATTTTTATCAGCGACATGGACGAGGACGGGATCATCAACCTGTCACGGCTGCCTCGTAGCACGCGGGAGAAGATCAACAGTGGGCAGAAATTGGAGCACACCGACTGGTCCTCTCTTAATCAGGGAGAGTCTTCGAAGAAGAATTATGACGCGGAAAGCACGAACAACCCGTAAGTACTGCGCCGAGCAGAGGTGCAAATCTTACGCACTTGCCCACGTGCCGGAAGGTGACCGATTTCCACTGTTAGGTGACCGCTGTTTGTGAATTTACTTCGCTACTTTGTTAAATCATCAATTTTAAGTTTATTTACATAATTTAAAATTAAGAAATGTTTAGCACTTTTGGAGGCAATCTTTGAAACACTAAGTGATTTTAAATGGTTTTGGTTGCTTATTCAAATCTTTCTCAGGTGTGAAGGGACACGTAAGTTATTCTTTTACCACTCAAAATATTCTAGAAAACAAGCAGCTGAGCGCTGCAAAATCTTACGCACCGAGTGCGGTGACCCTATTCCTTCACCATATGCGACATATTGACAAGTGCGCGCACTTTGGATGTGGACCATTGTGACTATTGCGTGAAGCGTTAACCTTCACGGTTTCAAGCGCTATGGACATTTCCTTTATGTGGTGTTCCCACGACGAACTGTCAACAACATTGATGAGTCGGACTGCCTCCGTTCTGAAGATCCCGGAGAAATTTATCCGAGCCGAGATCACCGGGCGAGGCACTGCACTAGGCAGGCGAAAGGGGGTGTTGATGGAGGGGTGCGCAGACTATGTCTGGTGTGGGGTAGGGACATGCAGATGGAGATGGTAAGTAACGGAAGGGGTGCGGCCAAAAAACTGGCCCCAAAAAATGGCCCAAAACTCTGCGTCCGGGCCGCTCAAAGTCGTTTCCGCTTCTCAGTAGCTGCACATAACATACCACGCCAAAGCATTACGTCATTGCCGGATGCGGCCCGGTAGTGGCATTTTATTCGTTGGCAAGGTCTCGAGCGTTTGTGAAGCTTGGAGCCGCCGTTCCGAAAGATTCCCGGATATAATTTATTCCAGCCGAGACCGCTGGACGGCCCTGATTCCAGAATCTATTTGCTGAAGGATGAAGTTCGGCTGCGTTGATTTTGATTTTGCATGACGTTTACACTGTACTTTTTGATTTGTGATAATCACTTTACAATGGGAAATCTTGAAGAAATTTCAGTAATTTTCAGATAATGTGATCTTTAACTCTTTCTCTAATTCTTACTTTAGTTTTGTTGACTCACATTTTGCGTTTTTGTGTTTCGTGTTCAGCGAGCGCCTTGTGACCATCTTGACACTTTTTGCACCTCTGAGTTCTGCGCGTTGCTGACCTGATCGGTCGGAAAATATAGAGTTGTACTTGAGGAATAAGCATGCTTCTACGTCCGATGATATTAGTCTGGGCGGTCGCTGGGCGAAGGTTAGGCTAGCCTGTTTTGTGAGTCGGTCTGTTGCAAGTGGTGAGGGGTGACGTCCATGTTATCGGTCATAGGGAAGGCCAATTTGCTAGCATTGACCTTGGATGACGTCACTGGGTCCGAGTGGAAGCGGGACCCCAAACGTAAAACGGCAGCCATTAGTAAGATAGAGAACAGTTATAATTAGTAAGAGAGTAATATAGGCTGCCCCTGCTGGCGATAGTGAGGTTAGAGCGGCACTCTGACCCACCCGTGACGTCATTTGGTCTGTCCGGCCACCTGTGTCCCAGGCGGCCGGCCGTACTCAATGACGTCACAATGCAGTTTGCGAAGAATGTTAGACAAACTTCGGGTGTCGCTACCTTCCCTATCCCCGCGCTACCTAGTTTGTGACAACCCATTGTTCGCGCCTGATTTCAATGTTCCAGTTATCCTGACCGGTATGAGAACCTAGCAAACCACATCCTGGACGAGTTTCCTTCAATTTGCAGGGACACTGCGATGTCATCGGCAAAGGTATCATATGCGTTTGTCGCTTATATGCGTTTTTTTAAATTCATGAGTATGTCCTTTGTACGATATGTCCAATCAATGTTTTTTTTACTGCTCTGTGCAAACTGCAGACCTACCTAACTTGGCAATGCATTACTCCTTCCAGAGGTCTTCCAGAGACGCGTGTAATGCACAGATCGGTCTATCAGTTAACGTGACGTGATATACAGGAGCTCCATAAAGTTGCAGTCAATCACATGTTTGGGTTCTTTTTTAAAATAATAGTAACAAATAGTAACATGTTCGTTTGTCATACAGCATAGAGTCCTGAGTTCTTCCTGGTAAATGTAGCCCTGAGACATTCTCGCATTGTCTGTTTTCACAGGACTTCCTGTGCAAGAAATTACAAAGCAAGTTCCGGAACGAGAGGAAGAAGTCATCCAGCCCCGCCGTGTCCACTTACAGAGCGGCCTACCACGCCAAGCGACTGAAGATTACGGCGGATGTCGAGAGGTTAAAAGGTAAGTGAGATATGCTGCGCCTTAAGCATCGCTTTTTTACCGTTACAACACTTGGGAAGGTTGCCCTTTCAATGTTCGGGAAGGGGGCCCCTTCCCGAGCATTGAAAGGGCACCCTTCCCAAGTTTTGAAATAGTAAAACTATACGAATGAAAAGACACGTACAAGGATGGAGAATGCAGTATGACAGGTATGAAATGGCTCATACCAACTCTAAGGAGCTGGAGCTAGAAAACTGCCATATCAACTTTGCAACCAGCGACGCCAATTTGCAATCAGCTTTTTAAGCTTCAATATTTTGTTAGGCTCCAGACCTGAGTCTGTTAAATCAATTCCGCCGCGGTGCGGCGCGAAAATTTTGAGTCCTATGCCCTGGATATGCATTCTCATCAATGGGTTTCATTGCGTACGGTATGGCACTCTAAAAATGTTATTTTGCGTTTTAAAGGTGCGGTAAAAAGAAGCGCTTTAAGCGAGCTATATTGCCAATCATATTGAAAAGTATCAGCCGCAACGCATACGGTTATGAATATAATTGATAATTGACCCGCAATGATAACGATTATTGTCAAAATTGCGACCCGAGCGGCGCGGAAATTAAGCTTTGAATTCCTCCTGATCGCTTGCATTCATGCTGTTGAAAGGCTCAGGGTCATTCAGACCGCGAGCAGGTTCTGCATTTTGTCTCCCTGCGAAATGCTCAAGGCCCCCGACCCGTCCTGGTTCCCGCTGTGCTGGCTATGGCAATTCCGGATGTTCAAAGATCGATTACCCGCCCATGGGCGCCTTTGGTCTAATCAGGGGCCCTCCTATCTCTGCACAGTTGTGCCCTTTGAACGTACAAAACTCTTTGGTCTGTCAGGGATCCTCAGCCTCTAAATCACTTCCGATCTGGCACAAATGTTTTAAGACAATTATGGCGACTTGAAAATACAATAGATATTTGTTATCCGTTTTCTCGGCAGCAGGTCATCCAGCCAAATTCGAAGGAATTACAAGTAGTTTTTCTCTCAGGACGCACAATCTTGAAGTTGCTGTCAGCCAATCAGCAGCGGCACTGAGTCCTTAGACACATTTTGCGAAATTAGGATTAAATGCTTAAAAATATAATATGGGAAACAAATGTTTTAATAATTAATACTTTTTTTTCAATAACGGCCAAAGATAATGGCTAGCTCAGTTCAAAACCAATATGTACACAGGTGAAACATTCCGTTTAGGCTAATGGCTTCCTTGCGTTGCTTGGTTACGTACAAGAACTTTTAAATTGAAAACAATTTGCATAATAAAAGTTCATGCTGATCTTTTAGCAGATGGAAGTGTTAGCTTATTCATTCTTTAGTTTCGCCAAAACTCATTGCTGAAATCTCGCATGTCGGTAGCAGCGAATTTCCCGTGGCGAACAAAATCGCCAGTACGGGACCAGCTAGTAGCTACTGACCGAATCGCCGACCGAAAAGCCAGTGTTCGGTCACGTCCTCATCTTTGTTTTTTGATGCATGGCGCATGCTCCAGAGTCTTCGCGTTTTGACACGTTGGTACAAAACAGCGCATATAATTTGCAATCCTTGGACCTCTTGTCTAAATGTACTGCTAATCCTTGATTTCAGTACGCCTTTGATTGGCTATTCTGGAATAATTACCGACCGCCATTTTTACTAAGTTGTATTGTTCCGTTCTTAAATCTCGCCACAGTATACCACTTGCATATATTGCAAATGCAATGTGAACTTGCGATCAGTAGATACCCCGAAAAGCCAGTAGGAAACGGATGTTTGTTACCAAAAACCAGCGATTTGACGATGCCCATGGACCAATTTGTGGCAGGAAACAATATTGTAATAACATAATCGAACCTGACCTAACCTGACAGCAATTACGGTTGCGCAGGGACACACGTTTAAAACGCTCCGTTTGCATTCGCTCACTGCGCTGCGGCACTACCGGGTGAGAGGGGGGGGCTATCGCCCCCTCCAAACGCCCCCACCCCACAGACCATCTTGTAGCCAACTGGTCTATGGGATCGTCAAAGCGCTGGTTTTGGGTAACTCACCGCAGTTTCCTACTTGCTTTTTGGGGGGTCTTCACTGATCGCAAGTTTACATTGGAAATTACGCATACCAGGTCTATAACTGGCAAAGGTACAAAATCCTAGATTTGGTTTGTGACAGCTGCGAAATATACAGGGGTGTAGGTTCCTATTCAATTGGTGGCTACAGCCCCCCCCCCCAACTTGGGCTTCCCCCCACACACACTTCGATGATGAAGTTGGTAAAATCCGGTGAGAAATCTGTATTTTGTGGTTCTCACTGATCTTCTATTGCGCAGGTTACCGTCCCCAAGTACAAAGCTCGGCCTGTTCGGACGAGCGGGCTATCAACCAAATGAAGAGCGGTGATCGTGACCTTCGTCTGATGGAAGACACATTCCCGAGACGCCGGCAGGAGATACTAGGACGTCGTGGAGCAAAAGGGGCCGCGGTCGTGAAACTGATGAGGATCTACCCAGCACTGTTTGAAACTGAAGAGGTAAAAATTGCAACAGCTTTTGTCATCAGGCTTGTTTAGGTTCCACTTCCATGGAATTGAAGCATGTTGGCAGTTGGAGTCGAACACTTAGCATACTTAGCTAATATATACGATGTTCAGCAATGGACGAAGCTAGTCTTTGATTGTGGCATATTTGAAGCAGTCACTCCAACCAAAATACATGTTGCTAACTGCGTGTGTGATTCAGTGCATTCCCATAAAACTTAAAAGGAAATAATCACGCTTTCCCACAAAAATGAGTTCTGAACTTGAAATCTATAGACTGATGCAAAAATATTTGTTAATTCATCACATTTTGCACAAAATAATTCCTACCGAAATACATTAAGTTAAAGTTGATAATCGTTCAACACTTTCAATGACCGTTACTTGCAAGCTGCTTGCAAGTACTTTTGGATCTCATTAAACTTCGGGTTTTTTCCCGGTCTTTTACTCTTCCAAGACATTCGTCGGTTTTTACATCGGAGTTGGTGGCTATCAAAAAACATTATGCTATGATATTGAGGTCGAGAGCGGTGTATCTCCATTGATTTTATCTGACTCCTAAGCAGTCTGCTGGCCATCAGAATCCTTTACCCTTGCACCCCCTTGCCTCCAAGGAACTTTTACAGCGCCTCACGGAGACCTGGACCGGGCAGGCAAAGATGTGACCCTCGTTGGATGATCCCCAGCCACGTTTTGGGTATTGCTGGGAACGAATGCAGATGGCCGCTACTCAGCGTGTTGCGCTCATAGTAGGACATGCTACGCGGGTTCCACTACCATGCCAGCGATTCTATCCGGCCGCTGCTACTTTCCCTGTTTGGTATATGGCCAGCAGATATGGATCAATCTGCGGATACAAACTGTTGGCTACCAACCCAAATCGGTCACATTGGTTCGTAGCATTATGTTGTCTGCAACGATTTTTCTTGAATTATTCCAAATCAATATCGTTCAAGGTCACCAGCAAAAAACATCAGTACAATATTCGTTTCATTGCGAATTTAGCCATACAATTGTGTGGAAAATTTAGGTAAAATCAAATGCACTATGTCGGCCTTCAAAATACCTTTGCAGACGTGACTTGCACAAATTCCAGAGGATATCACTGCGAAACCTGAGGTCAGATCGAGTTTGAATATTCACAGCTGAATTCCGCCCAAGACAATCACATGACAGTTTCAAAAAAAGTGGCGATGTGGGTGACTTGTGGAAATGTCGATGTAATTCCTGTGTGTTATTATGTCAGAAAACCGGGTGGAGTGGGAGAGGCAAGATTGTGATGCGATGTATAATTCCAGTTCCTGCGGGAGTACCAGCATCGGTGCAAAGCGACCCCCGGATGTCAAACAGGCTCTCTCTCGATGGCTCCGAGCGTCGAGGTCAGCTCATGAGTTAAAGGGTACGCATATTGCATCAGGCGAGTTTCGAGACCTTTTGGGAACAGAAGCCGCCCGCCCCGCCGTCGCACATTAACGCAATGTGGTTAGTGACCTTGCATGACCTTTCAAATGGTCACTGACTAAAAATTGCATCCTGGACGTCGGAAAGAGTCTAAAAATTTGTTTGATTCTGAAATATTTGGATTGATATAATGCGTTTCATAATTATTTTGCATTTTCACCATATATTTATAAAGAGGGTTAGCATTTGACCTGTCTTCATGTCATCGCATATTTAATATCGACCTGAAAATTGCAACAGATATTTATTGGCAATGTCTTCTTTACATGTATTCTTTTTTAACTTCAATGAAAGTAAAGATTCTGATATTCATTTTGAAAAAAGAAAAAAAATGTTGAAATTTTCGAGATTGCCCATCCTGAAAAGAGCATTCAATTTTCTTTCCTATGTTGTTTCGCTAAACTTTGCTACTTAACAACAACTCTCCACGAGTGATTAACCATGTAAAGGTTTTAGGTAAAAACAGCCGAACATGCCCCCCCCAACCACACTCAAAATGGTCCTGGACCCCCTCCTATTACATTTTTTCAAGGAATAAATACAACATTTGATGCAATGAAATGCAATGAACATTTGATGCAATGAAATGTTAGGAAAAGTCAAGTAAAAAGATTATAGGTTGAATGTCAAATGAAATATACGCGAAAAAAAGCTCAAAACCCGGCCCTCAGACAGTAATAGGGTTAGGAAAAGATAGCAACTAAATAGCTGCTCTCTGAAAGACACATGTGGTGCCGACTTAAAAGTACCTCATTTGAATTAATCATTTAAGTTTTTAAATAAATAAATGTATTTTTATGTTGCAGAAGAGCCGCGGAAACAATATACTGGTAAATCACATCACAACGGCTTGCTGGGAAGAGGCAACGCCGTGTTCATCGAAGGCGGCGACCAGAGCCCGAAACACCCGCACCTGCGCCGCACTGCGCCGAGTCAGTGTGATCTGGTGGTGGAGGGAAGTGCAGTGCTAACGGACCTGACAGATGAGTTGGGGCTTCTGTTATGGTCAGTTGCCTTCTACGTGCTCGACCAGAAGTGTTCAAACGCTACTAAAAACACGTGCTGGTTCATGCGGAAACACGTCCTCTGCATTGGACTGGAGGACGCAAAGCCTGATGCTAAAGCACTGCAGGAAGTGGGAGCGATAATGGCGACGCTGTCCGATGCGTAACCCCTTTGTCGGCAAGCAAGCTGGTCTCCAGGGAAGGGATTGCCAAGAGGGAAGAGCCTTTCCGTTTAACCTGCTCTTATGCTGGAGCCTTTCCGTTTCACTCGCTTGTGCTGGAGAACCAGGGCACGGTTCGTTAGTTGGGGTCTGAGGGCTCAAACTACGGGAGATACACCATTTGAAAGCTGAGCTCGCGCTGAATCCAGCGATACAATTTTTTGAAAATCTGTCGAAGGCCTTTTTTCAATGTCCGAAATTACGCCCTTTCTGTTTGGCCAGGGCTATCGCGTATGGTATGGCTAAAATGAGACTAATGACATGTCTACCGATGCGTTCATCACTTCAAAGGTCCTCACAAATCAAAGCCATTAGATAGTTGAAGTTGGTTGCACGGCTGCGCAATATGTCAAAGCGCAAGCGGCGCCCGGTGTTGGCACCTAAAGTGCACCTTCGCTTGCGCGCTTACGCGGGGGCGAGTAATCGCCCTTACCGCGACAAACGCCGGCGAGCATACTCGCGCAGCGCCGACCGAATAAATTATTCGGACCTGAGGGAATTCCGGCCAGTCACGGACGAACGGCGCGAACGGGCATGTTTGGATAACCTAGCCTAACTTCCAATATGCATGTATCAAAGAGATCGTGACAAATTTCCAGCCACCTCTCCCGATTGCTGCAAATTAAGACCATTTTAGACAATTGCATGGCACATATTTGTCAAACGTACTCTCTGACCGCTAGACTGGACGCCGGCACAAGCTCGACCACTTGAGTCTGTACACGATGTGACCGTGGTAGAGGCCAGCAGCGCCGCCCGCCGGCGTCATGACTGACCTGACCCTGACCGGCCTAGCCGTACCGGCGGCGACCGCGCCTGGGACTGCCGTCACATGGTGTAAACAGACTCGACTGGCCGAGCTGTGCCGGCGCCCAGTCCCGGTCAGAGGCTACGTTTGAACAAATATGGTGCAATGGCAATTGTCCAAAAGTCCTATTTGCATCATCGAAGGTGGTGGAATTTGTCCACGATCTCCTTGAATAACATGTGCTATTGGAATAGAGCCTAGTGTGTTTCCAACATGCGTTCGCGTTCGTTCGTGACTGGGCCGGAGCCCGCGTCCGTATCGGGTCTGCGGCGCGCAGTGCTCAGCTCGCGTGTCGCGAGGGCGATTCTGCGCGTGAGGCGCAAGCGGAAGTGCCACCCTAGTGCCAAACACCGAAGCCGCTGGCTTTGATGCAGCCTGCAACCAATTCAACCATCTAACGACTTTAAATTTTGTGAGAACTTGACGTACAGAGCATGACGAATTCGGTAGACAAGTCATTAGTCCTGCATTTAGCCAACTTCCGCGATAGCCCTGGCCAAACAAAAGGGACGCGATTTCGGACAAAATGTCGATTGGGAAAAAAAGGCCCTCGACAGATTTTCAAAAAATTGCATCGCTGGACTCAGCGCGAGCTCAGCTTTCGAATGGTGTATCTCCCATAGTTTGAGCCCTCCGACCCCTACAAACGAACCGTGAGGGTAGGGGCTGCCAAGAAGATATAACCTTTCCGTTTAACCTGTGCTTGATTTTAAACAGGTGTGAAGCTCACTCGCTTGTGTCGGCAAACAAAGATGTTCTCCAGGGAAGGGGCTGCCCAGAGGAATATATTCATATTCATATTAGATGAATATTAATATATTCCTCTGGGCAGCTCCTTCCCTAGAGAACATATCTGTTTGCACCATAGTGCCAACTCTCCCCATATAACCTTTCAGTTTAACCTGTTCTTGATATTAAACAGGTGCACTCGCCGGTTGTCCTTTGGTGTTCACTCGCGGTGCTCCTTGGTGTTCACTCGCCGGTCTCCTTGGTGTTCACTCGCCGGTGTCCTTGGTGTTCACTCGCCGGTCTCCTTGGTGTGCACTCGCCGGTGTCCTTGGTGTTCACTCGCCGGTGTCCTTGGTGTTCACTCGCCGGTGTCCTTGGTGTTCACTCGCCGGTCTCCTTGGTGTTCACTCGCCGGTCTCCTTGTCCAGATGTTAACAGATGTGAATGGGAATACACAACTAGCATGTGTTCTGAACACCTTTGTTTATTCGACGGTGACCGACGGTGCAGATAGTGAGAAAGGATTCGGTATGTTGAGATACGATAGCGGGATTCGTGCTGTGCGTCTTTCCCCAGATCTGTTCCCAATCAAATAGGGTCGATATGGACACCGGGGCATATTTTGGAAGGTATGTCTCGGTCTGGCAGATGGGGCGTGAACGCACAGCTTTATTTTTCGCCATGTTATCTGCCGAAATGCCCAATGTGTCAGCGTTAGCTTCGTTAGTTTTTGCATTGGTTGAGAGTATATGCGTGTCAATGTGGCGTTATATTATTACGACATTGGTAACGCCTCGCGCGACGAATCACAAAATTAACCCCGAGGTTTGCGTTAGCAGTTTCTTGAGTTCTTTCGTTGCGTAAAGGTTCGTTTTTCCTTTAGTTTGCGTGGAGTTTTAACTTACCATTGCCATGAGTATTACCCTTAGCAACACTTACTTGCTAAGCGTACACCTCAGTAAGAACTACTAGATACGAGGCCTTAGTTGATACCGTCGTGAGTTATGGCAACTCACGTTAATATACTCAAGGCAAAATACACGGTAAGAAGTTTCTCTGCCTTACTATTGCATTGTCAGTAGTACCTAAGAAACGCTCTGAGTATTACTGTCGTGAGTTATGACAACTCAGGTAAAGCATGAAATCTGAGTAAATTTTTTTCTCAGTGTAGGGGCTATTATGAAGTTCTTCCGTTTCCTGTTTGCAGTCGTAGCCCTGACTGGGATTGTGCTAACGGGTGAGTATATATACTAAATTTGTGGCAGTGATCCAACAGCGAAATGTGTATTTATCTTTCTACATTTAAATGAGCAAGATATGTAGGTAACAACGGCTCATAGTTTGTATCGATGCTTAAAGCAATATGACATCTTTGTTGTTTCACAATCACCAATTGTGCGCTTTGGCATCAAAGAGGATAGTATAGTCAAATTATTTTAAGTTGAGTGTTGAGTAACTGGAGCCTCTTCGAAAATAACACGCGCAATATGCAAGTTATTACTTGAGATACTGGAGCGGCCAAGAGTGACGCACACTGGAGCTGCATTGNTGTGTTATAGTAACTACGAGCGAGCGCGAATCGCTCGCTCGTCTTTCCGTGGTATAAGGGGAAAATCTGAGTATGAGTGGCCCAACCCAACCTGCATACCCAACCCAACCCAGGCCGGAACAATTAGGAACTGAAAAGTGAAATCCTTGTAAGTCCATGTTGTTTGCGCCCCTCTAGACCGTGGCGCCCCACTCTGCGACTGCGTATGGAGCCACCCTGGCAGACAGCAGTGGACGGTGGACCCACACCACACACACTCTTTTAGAACGTAGCGTAGCGATGCCTCTATTCATGTACCTAATCTAATTAGGTAATTACATAACCATGGCTGCGCCTCCCATTTTACAACCAAACTATGAGTTATAATAGTTAATGTTTTCATTTGTCATATTAGTTATTACAAGTTATCTGAATTAATTACCTTCTTAATCCCTATTTATATAAAACAGTAATAATAATTTGTGCTTTTAAGTAGGCGCAGCTTGTAGTGACATAGGCTACATCCAAGTAAGAAGCTTTCCTCTGCCATGCTCCCCAGACAAGACCAAGTACCGCTTCTGCTGCTTCAAACTGGAGGAGACTGGAGCCGTCAACGAGGGCATCCTGCTCCTCTGCATGTTGAACGCCACCTCTCTCCACAACGAACTGGCTAAGCGGCTGCTACACTTCTACCCGCGCCTTATCAATGACATCTACATGGCTGACGAGTACTTCGGTGAGAACGTACTGCACATCGCCATCGTCAACGAGGACCCGGCCATGGTCAAGTTCCTGCTGAACAAGGGCGTGGACGTACACGAGCGCTGCTTCGGCAACTTCATGTGCCCGGAGGACCAGAAGAGCTCGCGCTCTGACGTGCTCGGCACGGAGATAGTACAGGTGTGCTCCAACACAAACTATAAGGGGTGAGTCAAGACAGCGCTATAAACACAAACTATAGGGGGTGAGTCATGACAGCGCTAGGGGTCTGTGGGAGGCGTTGGGTGTGATGATGTTGATATTATTATGGCCAACACAAACTATAAGGGGTGAATCAAGACTAGTGCTAGGGGTCTGTGGGAGGCGTTGGGTGTGATGATGTTGATATTAGTATGGCCAACACAAACTATAAGGGGTGAATCAAGACTAGTGCTAGGGGTCTGTGGCAGGCGTTGGGTGTGATGATGTTGATATTATTATGGCCAACACAAACTATAAGGGGTGAGTCAAGACTAGTGCTAGGGGTCTGTGGTAGGCGTTAGGTGTGATGTTGTTGATATTATTATGGCCAACACAAACTATAAGGGGTGAGTCAAGACTAGTGCTAGGGGTCTGTGGGAGGCGTTGGGCGTGATGCTGTTGATATTTGTATGACGAATTTGTATGCCTTACATCAAACAGCATTGGCAGAGGCCGGGATAGGATCGACAGCTTGTCTCCCGTTTTCGGTGAGGCGTAGCATTAGTATAGTGGACTCTCTTGTCTGAAGAAATCACGTAAACGTCGGCTTAGTGACTAAGCGCTGGGAATTCCGCAAAGAAATGAGAAGCAAAGAAGTGAATGCTTTGTCGCAATGCTAATCCCTGTTTCTCTTAAAATGACTTAGCAATCCTGACATTTCAAGGAAAGCTTACATGTTTAGATCCATTGCTATTTATGAACACACTTGGGCCATAACTTGAGCTTATGAGATAATTACATTCCGATAAGTGATTAGTATCCGATGTCCTCCCACCATGCAATCACAGTCCATAGATAGGTAACTACAATTAGAGTCCTCAAAATTATACTCTCTCCCTCTCACGGCAAGTCAAATAGCTGACAAGTCGCAGATGCCTATGTATGTCTACTGGCACGATTGTGAACCCTATGGCACTCGAGACATGTCACAGGCTCTGTACATCTCCACAGGTACGTTTACTGGGGAGAGTACCCACTCTCCTTCGCGGCATGCCTTGGCCAAGAGGAATGTTACCGACTCATACTAGCCAGGGTGAGAACCTAACCTCCTTGTTCCTGCGTTAGCGAATGAAGGTAAGGTAAGTTGGAATGCTTACATCGTTTTATACAACACAATATTTGTGACCAAAAATATTTGTGTTAGCAAAATATTTGTGACAACTAAATATTTGTGACAACTACATATTTGTGACATCAAATGTTTGTGACAGCAAAGTACTTGCGAAAATAAAATATCTGTGGCTACAAAACATTCGTGATTTTTTTTATTATCGGGAAGTTGGGCCAGAGCTTTAACATTGTTCTATAGAACGGCAAAGCTGATGCCAGGCCACTGATCGTTTAGCGTATACAGTTACTGTCCATATCCTCCCGGGATGCTGGCAGTTCAACACGTGCTGTTGGGGCACGCGGAAGTGGACCGGGTGCGTCTGGCTAGTGTGAAGCAGCACGATGGCCACGTGCACGCTCATCATGCCGAGATCGACATGACGATAGTGACTTGAACCTCGTGAACCGTCCTGGATCCGCCTGAACCACTTGAACTGGACTGACCTGTCCGAGCACTCGGAACCGCTCTCGTGACACTCGCTACGGCCCTGACCACCAGAGCTGTCGTCCTGAGTAGACTTGACCCTTCCCGGCACTGTTCTGGAATCGCCACTGGCTCACACCTTGACGCGGCAGAACCTGATCCGCTCGGTTACAGGGGGCTCCGATCCGGAGCAAACACGCGCAGGGATCAACCAACCGGCAACGAAACCAGACCAATGTGAGCTCACATGACACCGTAAACATCCCTACGATAAGAGAGTAAGACGTCGCCAGAGTGTAGGAGTGGAGCAGTGGAGAGTTGAGAGTGAGAAAGTGAGATGTGGAAGAGTACCGAGAGTGAGAGGAGAGTGAGAGTGAAGAAGTGAGAGGAGAGTGAAGCCAGTGTGAGAAGTCGAAGAGTGGAGAGTGAGGAGAGGGAGGGGAGAAGTGGCAGGGGGAGTGGGCAGCCGAGGCGGTTAATGGGAGAGGGTAGGGAGTGGAGGGGGGTAGGGGGAGGTGGGATGCGAAGGGGATGTGTGGCAGGAGAGGGGTGGAAGTGGCAGAGAGAGGGAGAGGGGAGGGGATGGGTTGTGCGTGTGTGTTGGGATTTCGCGTTTTTTTGTAGTGCGTGTGTGCCGCGGTAGCGTTAACGACAGCGCCGAGCACCTGACGGTAGTTGAGCGACACGAACAAAACCGTGAGGAAAGAGACAGTCGTGATAGCTTGTAGAATCTTATCCGCTGATGTTTATATGCTGAGTACGAGTAGTGAGTGAGTAGTCAGAGCAGTCAGAATAGCGGGCATTCTTCGCGAGATATAGGTCCGTATGTTGTCTGTGGGACCCTTGAGTTTTGTTGTTGCTTGCATAGTGAAGCAGACGATGTTCGGTCTCCGTTCAAAGCAAAGGCTATGGCTATGGCTTTTCCATTGCACCACAGCCTACACCACATTCGCATCTCGCTTGCGTACGTGTTGCTACACTGGATCAGACAGTTGGAGATGTGTAAACAAGCGATGCCGTCCGAACAAGTCGAGGTCTCCCGCCAGCGCCCCTGGCGACCCCTTGGCGGCCTCGCAGGGGGTCATCGGGCTGCTGCCTCAATGGGGACACTAGAAAAGAATATACTAAGAACACGAAACTTACAGATCAGGTGAATCACATTGTAGAACGAAGGGGTGAAGTCAGTTTCATTCAATATGCATCATTTTCAGAGGCCCTCGTGTTTTCATATGTTATATTTGCTGCTTTCGTCAGATGTGCCCTTCACTCTCCATGTGTTGCTCACTGCTCGGTAATCACATGTGAATGCATTGCAGGTCAGCCAGGCGTCCGGAGCGGTGAGGAGTAGTAATGACGTCATAGTGACGTCACGGTGGTGTCAGGTCATCGGCTAAGGCCGCCGGGGAAGCCTGTGGTTGCATGCGCAACACGAGACTCAGTCCCCTATAGTCCGCTGCAGAAAGATGATGCTTGATTGCGATGGTTACCACATATCAAATGTTTCCCTTTGCTTCCAGCTGTGGCCACTTGTCTTCTCCCTTTTTTAACTAGCAGGCTTTTGGGAAATGTGACGCTTTTCTAGAATGTCCTGTGTGCATTTTTTTTTAAATCGTTTGTAAAAAGCTAAAAACACCGCTAGCACTAGTATAAATATAGTATTATCGCTTTCCAACGAAGTAGGGTATTTGTGTAAGAAAATAGACAAGAACAATGAAGTTGAAGCACCAAAACATATCTAACGTAACACAAATATCGGAACGAAAGCGAAAAACATGATTATCTTCGATCCTGACCATACAGACGAATTTGATGCCAGGCCCTTTTGCCTATTTGAAATTTAAAGTGAGAGATTAATTTCGACTATTTGAAGCTTATATAATTGTACATCTCCAGTGTATCTTTAAACATATCAACACATCAATTCTGGTTGAAGGGTGTAATCGAGAAATAATGTTTATTGACAAGTAAAACGCATTTGTGGGCGATGCCCGAGCGGGCGCGCTCTGGTAAGGCTAAAACAGGTTTAAAATATGAAACGGTACAAAAATAGTTTCACGTTCAATAGTTTTACCGTAGTTATACTTTAGTATGTCTAAGAACGTTTAGCTGAATTGGGCAGGTAGTTTCTAAGATAGAAAATAGTGGTACGCACTTGCGCACTGCGCAGTGCACACGTGCATAGTGACTCAAAAGTTCCGCCGAGCTCAAACACCCTAACAGCTCTTCCTTAGTGTGTATGCCAGTTTTCACCTCGATGGGTCCAGTAGTTTCCGAGCTCTGAAATACGGTAGCGCACACACACACGTGGATATTGGTATATACTGTAGAATAGCCGTTTTCACGATGGATTATTTTGCGCGAAATGTTTTAAAACATCTTATGATATTTTTTAATGTTTTAGTATGAAAGTTTTAGGATACGATATATTCAAAGAAAAATCAGTTACTGATTTAGGCGATATTATCATTATTCAAGAGTCATGGAAACATGAAATGAGCTCATTACAAGATTATGATATAAAATTGTCCGTTTCTAAAGAACATATGCGTCTAGAGTGCCATTCGTTTCAGTTAAGCATACCGCCATATTAGTTACTCAATCTGGCAGCGTCATAGATCACAGGTCTGCCTTCGCATGGCGCCATAATGCGCTAGAAACGATTCGCTGGAGGCGAGTCCATTATGAGTAAAAGTGAGGATACTTTGTTGAGCGACCAATAGCGTGCCCGAGATTAAAATGTTTCGAGATGTTCTGAGAAGTGTCAGTAGGTGAAGATCTGGCATCTCAACTAACCTATACTTAATTATCTTGCTAATTACCACCAAACCGCAATTTTTTTACATACTATATTCTTACCAACATATTGGAAAATTCTGAGAGACATTTCTAAACAAAAATCGCTTGCAAAAGTTGTGTAGTTAAGGAATGGATAAGTATACTAAAACTTTCATATCAAAACATTTCAAAACATCTTAAGATGTTTTAAAACATTTCGCGCAAAATAATCCATCGTGAAAACGGCTAATATGTTATAAACCAATACGCACGTGCCGAGACGTATATGTGCCGAGACATTTATGTTTTGGCACGTCTAAAGCAGCAAATAGTCGTGACTCGTGCCCTAACCTACATGCAACATTTCAGCTTAACCTGCGAGTTACTAGGTGGTATTTATAGCCCCCCTCTAAACAGCAACCCCCTCCCGTTATTTTGTGATACTCCTAAACCAACAATGGTATCGTCACCAAATCTAGTTCAATACCTTCATCAGAGAGCAAAAATGAAAATTACGCAAAATTACTCAATTATTTAAAATCCTGATAACTCAGATAAACTTGCATTATAGGTATTGATAATCTAAAAGTATTTTTTAAAATTAATTTGCGTTCCATCAAATAAATTAAAACAGTGGGTTAGGTATAACCTGCAACTAGTTCATTACAAGCACTTCTTTGCGTGGAACACAAACGAAGTTTAAACGTGATTTAGAAATTAGATACACTTAGGAACATTTGTAAGCTTCTGCAATAT
>VOPJ01016167.1:0-29332 GCA_014673585.1 Semibalanus balanoides | reverse complement strand
CATAAAACGACTGGAATCAGTCGAAGATTGACACCGTCCGTAACTTTAAACAGAATCTAAGCAACTTTTATCGGAACATGTTTGTTTAAAAAAGTATAAGCAATGTTCTAAAAAAAGTATATGCAAGTCAAATCCGATTGGGGAGGTATATTGTTGTTGGACTTCTTAGATTTGCTCGTCTTTTAACTGCTCCGCTCCGTTCTGGTTCCGCGATTGTCTGTGTATGTTTCTGTGTGTCTATGTGGGGCTGTGTTTTGTCGTACGGCGGTAGGGGGGCGGGTTTTGCAGCCGTCGCTGCCGTCCCTGGCTCGGCGGCCGTCTGACTCTCCGCTCGGCTGGCCCGGGGAGAGTTGCCTGGGCCGCCCGTGAAAGCCACCACCACCCCCACCCCCACCGCCCGCCGCCCAGCCGCCCACCCCCGGCCGCCCACCCCCGGCCGCCGGCACGGTGAAAGGCTGTCCGATGACGGCAGAGGGTCACTCGACAGACCAAGGGAGAGAGAGGGTCACTGGTCAGTGGGCATACCTCCGAGAATGGGCGAAAGAGTCACTAGCCAGACTTCCGAGTCTACCGGCCAAATACAGACAGATGGATCAAAGCTCAGCAAAAACGTGCTGCAAAATATCGGAAACATTTTAAGTCGTACTCGCGCGCGCGCGCGTCAATGAGCCCCAGTTATCGCCATGGTGATCATGCACCGGCAACTCCATGTCGTATGCGAGCTGGATCGCGATCTTATGCTATACGTTTTTGTGGTTCATAGTATTGGCGCTTTAGTAAAAATGGAAACTAAGTCCCCATGGCTGGCTGTGGCCGCTGCACGTGCGTGTCATTGCAGCACTCGAAGGCCGCCCGGGTGGCTGTCGAGCCGAGCCAAGCCGAGCCGAGCCGAGCCGAGGACACCTTACGCCGTTGTGACGTCACCACTGCAGTGACAGTGTAAAACAGAGTGTAGATACGGCCACGTGTTGATTGTACTGCACACAGAGCACAGCACAACCAACTCAGCTGATTGTACGTGGAACAATGGCTCTGTCGAAACCATGTTTGCAGACACTCTGTGAAGCGCTTTGAAGGATGCAGTCTTATGTAAGCAGTGTTTGAGTACGGGACACGATGTGACGGGGAGATAACATACGATGACGACGAATAGGGAGGCATCGGAGACAAGGCGCTCCAGGAAGTGGATTTAGATTCAAATGCATTGGCAACGTCTCGAAGGCGGGTCGCATTGTTTGAGAACAGTGCACTGTTCGGGATGTGTTGTGACGAATTTGGGATGGCATACGGATGTAGCTGGTAGGCTCGGCCACATGCCTGTCTTTACTGCCCACATGATTTGAAGGCCATGTGTCTTCACTCGGCGGCGTACCGACGCGTCCGGGCGGTCTGTGGTGACTGCCCCGCGGCCCGCAGTGCTGCACCCTGTACCCTCGACAGGCCAGCGTGGCCCGCTGCAATGTGCCCGGTGTTGTGACGGCGTGGTCGCTGCACCCTGCGCCCTGTCCTGCTGCTTGCCGGCCGGGACGCTGATCCGACTTAAGGAGGCCACCCGGTCAGTTCACTGACCCGGTTATGTCACCCCTCCACTCCCCACTCTGATACCCCGGTCTCCACCGGCTGCCTCGGCGCTCACAGCGTACTCCGGCCTTTGTCTGCGGCTTCCCCGGGTGTGCTGGGCCGGGGGGAGAGGCCGGATACGTTATAGCTCCCCATCGGTGGCGGTCAGCGGCTCCCGGGACCATCTCGAGGCGCTCTTAGGTCGCCCCTGGCTCGGCTGTTCAGACGCCCCCGAGGTGCTCCCGAGAGGCCCTGTAGGGCGCCCCTGGCTCGGCTGTTCAGACGCCCCCGAGGTCTGGCGGCGGCGAGAGGCTCCTAGGTCCGCCCTGGCTCGGTGTTCAGACGCCCCGAGGTGCTCCCGAGAGGCCTTTAGGTCGCCCCTGGCTCGGTCTGTTCAGACTCCGCCGGAGGTGCTCCGAGAGGGCCGCGGTAGGGTGGCGCCCCCTCTACGGCTGTTCAGACACCCTCGAGGTGCCTCCCGAAGAAGCCCTAGGTTCCGCCCCTGCTCGTGCTGTTCAAGACGCCCCCTAAAGGTACTCCCAGAGGCCCTAGGTCCCCCTGGCTCGGCTGTTCAGACGCCCCCGAGTGCTCCCGAGAGGCCCTAGTTCGCCCCTGCTCGGCTGTTCAGACGCCCCCGAGGTTGCTCCGAGAGGCCCTAGGTCGCCCCTGGCTCGGCTGTTCAGACGCCCCCGAGGTGCTCCCGAGAGGCCCTAGGGCGCGCCTGGTTCGCTTCTATGACGCCCATCAGACGCTTCTGTGACGCTCCAGAGACGCTCCTGGCACACTCCCGGAGCTGCCGGGCCGCTCTGTGCCGCTGTGTGACGTCGTGACTGGGGTGGGAAGTGGGTCACCCGGCCGGCTGTACTCGCGACACTACACTTAGCAGTACGCCCTACGCCAGCGCTAGTGCGCCCGTACGATCAAGTGGTGGGCACTCGACACTGTGTCCTCTGGGTGACTGAGACAGCGGCTATCTCCTCCCCCACCGTGCCGTGTAGACACGTCTATCTCAGCTGTGGCGACGAGCTGTGACCTGAAGACGCCGTGTTCTACTGCGTAGTCTGTCTTGTGTCTGGGCGGCGCTATCAGTCGGTGTTGTTTGTTCGGAGTGTTCGGGGCGAGCGTTTGTTTGCCTTGTTTGTCGAACTTGCGCCGGGCGCTCAGATCGATTTGTCTGGTGAGAAACGAGACGGGAGAGGTGGGATGGTGGTGCGCCTAACGACATCTCGCGGCCTTCACTGAGCGCCGCATTTGGGCCGAACTGGTCATTTGTATCGTTATCGGTCTCACAGAGGGCGTTTTTAGCGCTGCGTCATGTGATGGAGTAAGAGGTTAATTCATCATCGTAAGTGGTCACCACAGTCGGCGCTGGTGGCGGCGGGCATAGCCGGCACTCCTGAGAGTATCGTGATCATAAGAGACACCGGTGCTTCAGATGGCTATAAACCCAGAGACGGGTGGCGGGCTGGGCTGAGGCTCTGTTCGTTGCATTCATTCCGACTGGCTCTGAAAACCCACGGGTAGACTGTGGATGTTTACGAATCCAGCTTAAGTCCAGAGTCCAGAGGAGGGCTCGACCACCAGGTCTTGCTGGCAGCTCTGCGGTTAGCGCCTCCGTAATCTGCAGCCAAATGCTGCCTTGTTTGGCGTGTTCGGCGTGTTCGTGGGTGCCTCTTTGGCGTGATGGTTCTGAAATGACAGCTGATGCATCACAAGACATGTACTGAGACGCACTTAACGACAAAGGGCAACATTTTTGGAATTATTTAAGCTCTTAATACCAACACAAAGCAAATTACCCTTTTGTAAAAGACACCTTTTTCTGGCAGTTAGCGGAAACCTTCGCTGAAATAATTGTATGGTCGATTTGTACATCACGCATTCGTATTTTCCTTATGTTCTTGTTAAATCGTTTTCTCCATTCGGTGGGGGCGGCCGGTTCAGCGACTTTCCACCGGCATTTCCCGGCCACCACAGTGACGGTCCGCTCAGCCCTCTGTGATCTGTCGGCTCCTCGCGACAGAGGTGCACACATGTGCAACGTCAGGAGAAAGCGCCACCTTTTTACGTTTAGTTGTTTTTAGAAACTCGGCGGACTTTCCGTGAGAATGTACTTCATTCACCCCGGCAGTGTTGCCGCGGTTGTGTTGCAGGCCTCTGGTGTCGAGGGATTGTCGGGGGACAAAATTTGAGGTGGTTCGTTGCGGCTGCCGCGGGAGGCACGTTGCAGGGTGATGATTGATGATCGTAGGCAGCGTTCTGCAACATGATTGGAATTAGTGCGGCGTGACTTGCATCGTTGTCGAAATGCAACCACGGCAATTAACTCCGGAGCTGACCATGATAGATAAGCTCCTGAGTCGTGTCTGGCCATGCCTTACGGGTGTTCTTGTCCTCACCTTGGTCTCAGCTTCCTGTACCTGTTGTCTGTCGTGTTTTCTTGTCCTCACCTGGTCTCAGCTTCCTGTATCTGTTGTCTGTCGTGTCTTATGTCTCCTGTATCTGTTGTCTGTCGTGTCTTCTTATGTCTCCTGTATCTGTTGTCTGTCGTGTCTTCTTTTGTGACATTTTGAAGACGTAAACGTGTGAATGTGAAGTTCATCAGCTTCGTTAACCGACTCGCCGACCAAATAGACCAGTAAGACGCCTTAAACGGCGCAAGACGAGCGAGTCGAATAAATTCCGCGTCAATTTATCACCCGTCCAACGGAGTTCGTCTTGTGCAAAGCCATGCATTTTAATTATTTTCGCCGGTTGTTTGCCGTTGCCAAATAGATCCGAACTAAATCGAACCTTTTAAACTAAATAGGTTTTGAAGCATATGTTTAAATTTGCAATTATAAGCTTCATGTTTGTAGGCAAAAGAATCTTTGGCGTGGTATTATAGTTTGATTTATTGCGCTTTACAGCCGCATCATTTTTATCGTCTAGCACCCTTTGTTTGAAGCTACGCGGTGTAATTAAGGAAATATTATAAAATCGTCAATTAAAATACTTAACAGGCAGATTTTAAACAGTGAAATACTGCATGCAAACGTAAAATTTATTGAATTGCATATTTAGAGACGGTACATTAGGTCTATACATTGGTGTTGTTTCATCCTTCAAACCCATAGTGCCTGAGCACTGAATAAAGTGTTGAAGACGTTCATACAACTATCGAATTTGCGCTTGTATGTAGCCAGTAAATTTTGCACGTTACAACGCCGCCGCTGATCGACACATAGTGCAACGCGGGCGGATCGCGTTTCTCTACGCATCTGTGTTTGACCCGTATACTTTGCGACTTTTGGGTTGGCCGAGATTATAGGTCCCGGTATTGCAACGATGTTTTGTAGGTAATTTTTGTGGACGGAACATGGGTGCACGCAGCCACGCCGGCAGCGTGACACAGAGCTTTTACCGTCGCAACATTGCCAATGTGTGTCTCCAGCCTCACACCAAATTTTAGCTTATAGGTCCAGCCGTTTCTCAGCTACAGCAGGACTATACGTTTCTGACACCCTGACGCGGCACGTGTCCACGCGCCGTGCTGGACCCCCATCACATGTGAGAAAACATGTCAAAATCATAATGTCAATTGCAGGCGCTATCATACTGCCAGGACCGCTTGTCAACGGGATGCGGGTCAAAAGATATAAGCCCTGACCAGGCCGTCGCGGTCTGTCCCGGCCGGGCCGCGCCGGACAGGGTTGGCCCAGGGTGGCGGACGGTGGTGCCCGATACACAGAGCCCGTTGCGATGGTTGAATCCAAGACTTTCAGCGCAGATTGCTTCAGTCTGTTGATCCCAGAAGGTTCCCCTTTGTCTGGCGTGCCTGTTATCTTGCGGGGGGATATGTTGCCGGTATCGCTGCCCCTATTGTCTGCCGTGCTAATCTGTTGACGGCTGCTGCCGCCGCCTCAGTGCCCCGTGGCCGTACGCTGACCCCGTTCTCTCTTTGTTCCAGGTGAGTGATGGCCCGCTACTGAGCAGTGAGGCTGTCGGTCAGGCGATCTCAGGCGGCAGCAGTCAGTGCGTGTGTGTCTGTGTGTGTATGGGTTGGAAGCTTGCCGGTAAGTACCTTCACTCACTGCAGTGGCAGGATAATCTCCGTCATGGGCGCCAATTGACCTGAGCAGGCGGTGCTCCCTAAAACCTCAATCAGCATCAAAGTACGTATTCGGGGCGCCAATTGACCTGAAGAGTCGTGGCGCCTGGAAACTGAACCACCATCAGCAGCAGCACATGGGCCCCGGTTCAGCCGGGTCGGACTGGCTCCCAGTCGGCGCCGGTACGAGGTCATTAGAGCGATGCTCAGTGTGGGTCGAGCCGGGTCCGGGACCGGGCCACAGACCCGCTGTAACTGCTGTCTGGGAAGGGGCGGCGGCGGCGGCGGCGTGCCGGGTCAGGAAGGTCACTGGGGCAGCCGGGCCGCCGCTGCTCGTTCCCTGGCTCGCCTGGTAGACAGCTGGCTGGATAGGCCGGAGGGAGGGGGAGGGCGGGTGCTGATGACGGGGAGCGGGTTGCTGATGTAGGGAAGGATGGTAGGCGGAGGGATGGAGGCGGGTGCTGATGTGGACAGGAGGCAATGTGTGGAGTCATTTCGGGTGACTAATTGCGATGGAAATGAGTCGCAGAGCCGTAGCTGTGGGTCGCTCTGTATGGCTGCGGTGGCTCATAGGTATTATTTTTATCATTGAAGATAAGCCGTAATAGTCCCAAGCTAATTATAGAATACCAATATATGATGACATAAACATTACCTTCATGAACGCAGATAGACATCGAACTTAACTTCACAAGCTATTAACATTAAGCGGCATCCAGCTGCCCTTCCCCAGCTCGCCGTCTGTGGTCAGTTTGTACTGACGGCCGCCCTGCTGGTCACCCCCGCAGCTCTACACAGACGGCTCCGTCCGGTCGTGTAGCGGCGCGCGCGTGTGTGCCGTTACCCCCGGCTGTTGGCAGCAGCGGCGGCCGGCGGCTCGGGTGCCAGGCTGTCGTGTTGACTGGGCGGGTTTGGCGCTCTGGATACTGACCGTTACCCTGTCTCGGCCTCTGGGATGGTGGTGGTGGACGTGTAGTGTGCTGTCTTGGATGGTGTTGGTCGTGTATTGTGCTGCCCGCCAGCCACGCAGCCAGATGAATTGTCCGTGAGCGTCGTTGCCAGCCGCCTCCAGGCCTCTGTGCCCGCCGGTCCAACACTACAGCAAGCTAACAAGCGTCTAACACGCCACCTAGCTGCATAGCTGTGAATAGGACCGCTAACAGGCCTACCAGTGCGGACTGCTAACACCCGCCTGTTGACGGTCTCCTTCGTGACGTCACTGGCCGTCATGACGTCACTGGGAGTGAAGACCGGCGGCGGCAGCGAGTGAACAGGGGTGATTATCGGCTATCGGGGAGGCGTAGCGAGATATACGGTTGCCGGCAGCGTTGCGCCGGCAGCGGCAGTGAACGGAGACTCGACACAAATGAAGAGATGATTACCACGGAGCTTACCCAGTCACGCGTGTGCTGCGGACTGATAGGGCCGCTGAAATGCCGTGAGAAGACAGGGTTATGCTAAACAGCCGACTACTCAGTGGCGGAGGTGGTGCCCGTAAGCCTCAATCATCGTCAGCAGCTGAATGGCGGAGACGGGATACGGCTGAGACGCGCTGAGGAGGGTAGCAGGAAGTGGTGTGCAGACGGGGGATGTTTGGCGCTGCAGTAGTAGAACGGTGTGTTGTGAACAGCGAGTAGGAGGAACATCCGACTGGCGGGTTTGATGCTGCCGGTGTTTACTGCCGAGATGTATCGGGGATGTGGCGTCCAGATTCAAAAGAGACGGCATGCGACGCCAGTGGCGCACATATGACGTCAGAGTCACTCTTGCAGCGCCAGAAGCACTCATGTGACGTCAGAAGCACTCATGTGACGTCAGCATCACTCATGTGACGTCAGAATCACTCATGTGACGTCAGAATCACACATGTGACGTCAGCATCACCCATGCAACTTCAGTGGCCGGCCAGAGCGGAGGACTTGAGCTGTGGATCACCTCTGCACGGTGGGGGTCACGCCGTGTCGAAACTCCCTGCCAGCCAGCCGTTGCGTTGGGTCGGGCGGCCGGGCGGCGGGCGGCCGTTGCGTTTCGGCCTGTCAGGCGGCGGTTGGGAGTGAGTAACGTACGACTCACGATGGCGGCCGGGGGCGGCCCGGCTGGTGTTGTGAAACACCCTGACCGCTGCGCCCGGCGCTGCTCCAGGGCCGTTATTCCCGGTGTTATCCCTGGTCTGACCGGGTCGGCACGCTGCGCCTCTCACTGGCCACCTCCCTCCCTCTCTCTCTCCCCCTCCGATCCTCTGCCTCTGACGCGCGGCACGTGGCCCGTTCTCACACACAGACAGAGACAGAGAGAGAGGGAAGTCAAACGAGGCATGGAGCATTGGAAATGATTGAGTTCCAGGTGAATGAAATTAGTTTGAGAAAAAAAAAATGAACGAATCAAATTACAACGAAAATTAATTATTGGAGTGGGACATGTTGCATGTAAGAGAAAAGAAGGGCAACGAAGTTTTGTCTATGAAGTTTCCGATTGCAATATGTACCTAAGGACTTATGCCAAAATGAATTTGTCCTTTTTCACATCGCTTGAATTTAAAGGTTTGTAGTATCTGTTGCAGCGAGCAAGTTTGTTGTGTTTCCTCCCAGCTCTACGGTGTGTCTCTGACGTTGCCTGTGTTTCTGTGTGTCTGTGGCGTAAGACGTCTGTGTGTCTCGGACCTTGTCTGAATATACTAGTGCCTGCAGTGAGCGGGATCCAGCAGTGAGAGGTAAAGTAGAGAGGCGAGGCGGCAGAGTGAGAGGCGGCTATCAACATCAGGCCGCTGACCGGCGTCTGGCGCCCTCTCCCCCCTCACCTTTAACCCGCCGGTACGATAGGTGCGCCGGGCTGGTCATCGCCTGCCGGCCGGTTACCGCCGGCTCTGGTGAGAGTTGGATGGGCCGCAGTCGTGGAACTGTGGTCTGATGTATTCGGATGAGAGTCGGCGGTGGCGATAGCTTTCTAGTCGGCGTGATGGGATGTTGTACCGGGGGTCTCGCTGGCGGGCTGTTACTGGCCTGGTCTGAGGCTGATGTGGTCAGTCTGTAACTCCAGACTATGGAGGTGACTCCAGTCTGGGATTGAAGTCCATTAGGATAGGTCTCCAGTCTGTGACTCCAGGCTGCTAGTTGTGTCTAGATGTAACATAAGTTGGCTGTGGGATGTTTCTGGCTTAGCCGGCTGGCTGCGAGAGTTATCAAGCTGCTGCGTCCAGTCCCCGCAGAGCCCCGTCCACCGTCAACCACCTCCGCCGCCGCCATCCTCTCGGCCCTGGCCAGCTGTTGTGAAACGTCGACAGCTCGCTGAGCTTACTAGTGGAGATGACAGATACATCTCGTTTGTCACGTCTTTCGGGCCGGCCCCATTATCACCTTATTATGCACGGCGAGAATGACGGACTGATGGAGATTGAGTGTGGGCTAGGCTGTGCAGAGGCAGAGAGGTGGCACAGACAGGCTGACAGGCCGGCCATGGCCGCCAAATGACCTGAACCGGTGCGCTTCCAATCATCATCGGCCGGCCGGCCGGCGGGCGTCACAGACCAGTGGCTTTTAGCACTGCAGGACGCCTTTCCACCACCGCCGCCGCCGCCGCCACCACCGCTGCCGCTTCTACTGCTGCTGCTGGTGATTGTGCTGACTCGGCTGTCTGCTGTTGCTGCTGCTGACGCTGACGTGCGGATGAGGTCATCAGTGCCATCAGTCGGCCAGCGGTTGAGATCAGCGCGTGGTCAGCGGGTGGGCAACGGTCAGCAGGGAGGGGGTGCTACAGGGTGCAGTGGCGATCTCGCAGCCATCAGAAATACCATCACTGTCCGTTAATGGCACACCCGAGCCATCAGTAATGCCGGCACTATCAGTCCGTTAATGGCTGGTGACCCGCCGGTCAACGGTCGGCAACTGTGTCTGTGTGTGTATCTGTGTGTCTGTGTCATGTGTGTCATGACTGACGCAGAGACTGGAGAGTTGCATGCATGACTGCTGGCGATGATAGCCTGCGTGATCGACGTGGGCCGACCGTTGTGGCCAGATGGCTAGACGCAGAAGAGAGTCGTGCAGCATCTGCCGGGCTGCTCGGATGGTCTCAGCTGCCTGCGGCGGAAACTGTCGGTCCGTCTAGTTTTGGCGGACTGTTTTCGGGACTGTCGAACCTGAGTGTCTGTCAGCGTGGTCGGCAGCTACCCAGCTGGCTGTGCTGGCATGCTGGCTGTTCTTACTAGAGTCGCTGACACTGTTCAATTGTCCGACTAGCCGGCTGAGCGAACGGACTCCTCTCCTCTGCGGTTAGAATGTGGCCTGCTCGTCTCTCCGCTCCGGCAGCATTCCTGTACACTTCCAGCAATCCTGTACATTCCTGTACACTTCCAGCAATCCTGTGGCTTGTACCCGGCATACCGTGGTGCCCTGGTAACGGCGGTCAACCACGTCGTACATGGGACGAGCCTTGTCATCCGTCGTGCCGGCCGGCGAACTATGCCGCGGACCTTGACTGGATGCCGACCTCGGAGGGTAGGACTGCAGCGACCTCGGACTGCGTGTCCATCGGAGCCGAATAGAACACGACACAGAGCACAGCACACCCTGCAGACCTCCAGTGTCGAGCTGATGATTAGCACCGGAGTACTGCCGCCCGTGTGATGATAGAGCCCCGTTGTGATGATAGATGCCGCGTTGTATGATAGATGCCGCCTTTGGTGATGATAGATGCCGCCGTGTGATGATAGATGCCCGCCGTTGATATAGATTCCGCCGTTGTGATGATAGATGCCGCCGTTGTGATGGATAGATGCCGCCGTGTGATGATAAGAGCGGCTACTCCGACGCCGCCTGACACAGCCTTCCGGTGGACCTTGAACGGCCGCCAGTGAGGTCGCCGCTGAGGAGACGCTTTGTCAGCGCCGGTGTCTTCGGATCGATGTGTCGGTCTGTGACAGATTACAGATGGTTGTTGACACTTGGCGAGTTGTGTTGTAAGGTACCGCTGTTGACAGCCCGCTGCGACCTTCAGTTTGGCGGTCGATGACATTGGCAGTTGGTGGTATCGGTTAGTGGCGCTGGTGGTATCGGTTAGAGGCGTTGATGGCAGTTGGTGGCGTTGGTGTCGTCTGTTGGTGGTGATCCATCAGCAGTGGAGTGGGGTGGCGCCCTCTCATCTGACTTCTGATCAGGTGCCTAATGGAGAAAAACAACCCGCAAAAACACACCAAACAAAAACCTACTACAAAATATCGGAGTCTATTCAGTGCAGTCGATGAAAAAGTAAACGCAGCGGGAGTTGTATTGTGCGGCTTTTTGTGGGCGGCGCCTGGTCCTCGGGAAGCCCTCGGTAACAATTATGGGTTTTGAGTGCTGCTTTCACAGCATAAATTGAATTAAAACCAATTGAGTGAAACTGTTTCCGCCGTTTCCAAACAAAGTGCTGAGCTGGCATCCAATTGGCTATACGTCGGAGTCGAGGTTCCGTTGGGCACTTCAGTAGGATGTAATTACGGGAGAGCTGTGGGCAGCAGGGGCAGCCTCCACGGCCGCCGCCAACGGCCGCCCCCGCCCCCGCCGCCGCCCCCGCCGTGTAGGTCAGTAGCCGCAGCTCGTGTTACCAGGCGGTGCCGTGTATGTGACCCTGCCGCCGGGCAGAGGAGCCGGCAGCAGCTCAGCTCAGCTCAGCTCAGCTCAGCAGCAGGGTGGAGTCACTGAACTGACGCCTATCGCGGCTGTAGACCCGCTCCGCTGGGCACCGCTCGGTGGAGACTATCTCATGATGGCTCTCACAGCCTCAATCTCACACGATCTCACATGTGAGCTGGCTAATGGGCGGGGAGATGCGGCCGTGGTCCAGTGGGTAGAGCGCTTGGTAATCTGGTGATCGAAGGGTCCCGGGTTCAACCCTTCCCACGCCCTCATCCGCAGCCCATGTGCGGATGTGTCGTGTCTGAATTGTCTGAATACATGAGAGCGGTGGCATGTAAAGCCTCAATAATTATAAACGGGCTGGAAGGTCATCTGTGTACACTCGTGTACACATCTGTACACTTTGTATAAAGGTACAGCTGAGTACTGCAGCTCAAGACGGGCGCCGGTCTCTATAACGGGATGGAATGCTATCTCTGTACACTTGTGTACACTTCAGTACGCATCGAGTACACAGCGGCTAAGGCCTGCCGGCGCTCCGCCTGTGAAAACCTCGATCATTGTACACCAGCTGTACAAGTACATCATGAGTACATCATAAGTACTGCAGCTCAGGACGGGTACCGGTATAGTCTGTCAGGTGCAGGGCGGGTCACGCTCGCTAGACATGGGGTGGAGCTGATCTCGGTCATCAGATAAAGCTCGGTTCACACCCAACAGTGTCACCGAGCTATCCTGTTCGGCAGGTGTCGTCTGGCGGAATTCCGGTGAATTTCGCCCATTTTTTTATCCGAGGCGTCAACTTTATCGCCATAAGCAGGTCATGCGTGGTCGGATGTTAATCTTGCGACCATCGGAGTTTTTCGTGTCCTGATATTCTAGCGCGGTAGATCTGTGATCAGGTATTACATTGCAACACCGGACAACTCTGTTGCCGCTGACTCTGAGATTTGGGCGGAATTTCACCGAGTTTTCCGGACACGTTTGCGAAATATCCCGTTCATACCTCGGTCACGTGACCTCGCAGTCACCTGCTGCGTAGTTAGCTGGGTAGTTTTGGTAGCTCGGCGTTTTTTGTTGCCGGATCTCCGCGGCCGCAGGCTTGTTCCGCCGCATTGTCACGTTTTCCTGATTATCCCTGTTATACTACTTGTGGTGAGGAGTTGTAGTCTGACTGGTTGTGATACTTTCCTTGTCCTTCACGTGTAGAATTTCTGGCCGGGTGAATACGTTGGTGTGTTGTGAAATGCACACTGAAGTCGGCTTATTTTATACCGTTGTTGAGCAAATATTGGGCTGTCTATTGTCTTTGGTCTAATTAAATAAGAATGCAGACAATGGTTTGCTGACAGCATTTCCAATGTTAGCTGTCCACCGTCCGATAGATAGCCATTAAGTATGCTGTATATACATACTATATAGCTTAAGTCATAGCATTTGAGGATCAATCTCCTTCTCGTAAGTGCCTCGTATACTAACCTTTAAGCGACACTTAACTGCTCTCTTACGACAGATGGCATAATATCTCATTCATTTAATCGACCTGCAAGTTGACTGCTCGGGATTTAAACCTGACATGCATTTGACTTGGTTGAGGATTATCTCGCCAGTTACAGACAGTAACTACCAGATACACGGCACCACCCTATCTTTGACATTGTGACATGATGTGACACTGGACATGATGTGATTGGACAGCATGATGTGACAATGGACATCCGCACTTCACCGCTTTGCCCGGCTGCGCTGGACGCAGTGATCTCAATGATGTATCGGTGATCTCAGTAATGTATCAGTGATCTCAGTTATGTCCCCAGTGATGTCAGTAATGTATCAGTGATCTCAGTAATGCAGTGACCTCAGTAATACCTCCAAGACCGTGCCATCGTATGGAGCGGCTATATCCGTGCTATGTGTCGTGACTGTGCCCGGCCCCGGGGTATCGGCCGGGCGGTCACCAACTGTCACCAACCGTCACCATCCGTCACCAACCGTCACCAACCGTCACCAACCGTCACCAACCGTCACCAACCGCTCACCACCGTCCAGATGTCACCTCGTGGCAGCTTTTCTCTGCAGCTTGCGTATTATAACGATCAGGACCAGCCTCGTCCCGACGGCCTGTGACGCCGCTGCGCACCGCTGCTGGGCGCCCTGACCTGGTACTGACCGAGAGGTGACCCCGCCGGCCGGCTGGTTAGAAAGCGGCTGACGTCACACTGCCGCCAGTGACGTCACGTTGCAGTGACACCGGCGACCGGCGTACGGCTGACTCGAGTCCCCGGTCACGCTGTGGCTGAAAAGGGTTACCGAAAACCCTGATCATAAGCTGCGCAGTTTGTGTGCTACTGTCACGTCGAAATCTCCTGCTAGTTGCTAGACACTGTCCGGTTTGTGTGGTAACTCTTGTCACCGAGCGGTGTGGGGTCTGAGCCTAATCCTGCTGGATGGCGGTTGACACGGCCGGCTCATTTGTCTGACGAACCGACTGTGTCGGATCTTGACACGATCAGCGACCCATCATAGTTGTGTCTCGCCTGCTGCCTAATCCACCAAACTCGTATCCCGAGGTGTGGATAACTATCGGGGTGGCTAATTAAGCGCACCTAGACATTCTACCTAGCGTCATGAAACTCCTACCAGTTGCGACACCCAAAGCTTGGAAATCATCATCACACATACATGCTCCTAAGCTGAGTTTTCCTGATGTTGCTAGTTTGTGCCAGCCCTTGTCGCAGTATGTGCCAGCCATAGGGTACTGCGGTAGCTGCTAGCTCTCTAAAGCCTGGTAGCGAGTGTGATGGCAGTTCCAGTGGCGGCGGTGGTGGTGGGAGCGGCGCGGCGCGGCGCAGAGGTCTGACCCTGCAGCAGCGGTGTCCGGCCGACAGAGAAAGAGAACGGGGAGCAGAGGGCCGACAGAGAAAGAGAACGGGGAGCGCTGTGCGTGCCGCTGTCAGAGTGAAGGTCGACGGGCCAGGAGAGCCGCTTGCCTTGTCTTGTCGGTACCGCTTAGCCGCCACCACTGGCCGCGCTGGGAGACCAGGGTCAACGCCTGTCAGACGGGACCAAGCCACAGGAGCCGGGGTCACTGTGGGCGTGTTCTTGTGGCGCCTCTAACCGCCTCTTACTTCCTAAGTTGCTCCAACTGCAACTGATCTGTGTTAAAGAATACGACCGGAGCAAGTGGGAGCAACTTGGAGGAGTTTAGGGGCGCGACGGGAACAGACCTCTGTCCCTTGATGGTGACCGGGCATCCACCTGTCAGACGTTACTAAGCCACGGGACCGGGTTCCGCTGTCTGTCAATCGTCACTGATCCTCGGAGGTTAACAAACCCTGCTGTTTGCGTGTGTCCAGTGTCCGAACCATACCGCGATCCCGCCGGGCCGCCTTGTGCAACGCTGCAAACACGCACACGCGCGCGCGTCGCTGTACCGTTAGAAGGAGAACACGGCTGCAGAGCGGCAGGGCACCAGCGGAGCAGCAGCTCAGTAGCAGCGACGGACGCGTGCCGAGCGAGGCCACTGTACGCGGCGCGGCACACAGCGCGAGGTCGGCTCCTCGTATTCTATGCTAATGGGCGCTGATCGGCCGGCTGCTATCGCCGCCGCCGCTGTCGTAGTCGTCGTCGTCTTTGACAAGAGGTTTGTCCGGTGAAGGTGACACGCACGCGACGCATACCGCTGGCGGCGGAACTGTGCAGCGGTAGCCTTGGATGCTCGTCAAAAGTATCATTAGATTAGCGAATATTGAGTCTTTTGTTGCAGGTGGTGTAGGAAATCCGGGTTTAGGTGAATTGCTGTCTGGTGAGTTTGTGACTGACTATTTCGCGTTGCGGACGAATCAGTACATGAGAGGGCAGATCGCTGCCAGAAAGGCCTGACGTCCGCGAGATCACAGCTATGGTGCGCGCGGCGGATGATCTAAGCGTCATATAAGCGTCGATCTAAGCGTCATCTAAGCGTCTTCTAAGCGTCGATCTAAGCGTCGAACTGCGCGGTATATCTGCTGCAACGTCGGCCAGCACCGGCTAGACACCGCTGAGCGCTATCGGCGGCTGCCAATCGCTGCCAATGGACCGTATCCACACGGCTAACGGTCGGACCTCGGCCCGGACGCCTCCTCGGCCCGCTGGGGCCGGACGCCGCCTGTGTTTGCAGACGGTATCTGGGCTGTGGCCGGGTCCCAGCCCTGTCGTGTCACGTGCTGGCTCCTGTGGCCAGAGGGAGCCTGTGGCCAGAGGGAGCCTGTGGCCAGAGGGAGCCTGTGGCCAGAGGAGTCTGTAAAGCCAGAGGGAGCCTGTGACCAGAGGGAGGAGGTCGCTACTGACATGTTTCAGCAGAGGAGAGGCCGCTTGACATGTTTCAGCAGGCGAGGAGGCCGCTAGACATGTTTCAGCCAGCGCGATAGGCCGCTTGACATGTTTCAGCAGGGGAGGAGGCGCTGGACATGTTTCAGCAGGGGAGGAGCGCCGCTGACATGTTTCACGCAGAGGAAGGAGGCCTGACATGTTTCAGCAGGAGGAGCGCGCTGACATGTTTTCAGACTGAGGAGGAGGCCGCTACATGTTTCAGCAGGCGGAGAGGCCGCTGACATGTTTCAGCAGGGAGGAGGCCGCTGACATGTTTCAGCCGAGGAGGCAGGCCGCTGACATGTTTTCACAGGGGAGGAGGCCGCTGACATGTTTCAGCAAGGGAGGAGGCCGCCTGACATGTTTCAGCGATGGAGGAGCCGCTGACATTGTTCCAGCAGGGGAGAGCCGCTGACATGTTTCAGCAGGGAGGGGCCCTGACATGTTTCAGCAGGGGAGGAGTCCGCTGAACATGTTTCAGCAGGGAGGAGGCCGCCTGACATGTTTCAGCAGGGGAGGAGGCCGCTGACAATGTTTCAGCAGGGGAGAAGGCGCTGACATGTTTCAGCATGTTTCAGCAGGGGAGGAGGCCGCTGACATGTTTCAGCAGGGGAGGAGGCCGCTGACATGTTTCAGCAGGGGAGGCAGTGTTTCAAAATTCGTCAGTTAGGTGGCGAGGATGAATCTATTTGTTCATGTTATCAGACTGCTCTCACTTCGAACAGTCTGATCTCATGAACAAATAGATTCATCCTCGCCACCTGACTGAATTTTGTAACACTGAGGGGAGGAGGCCGCTGATATGTTCTCTGTGGGGTGGCTAGTGGGACAGTGTTGTCCGCTGCTGGTGGGCATGTCAGCTCAGTTCGTTCACCAGTGGCACATCTAATCAGCTGAGCCAACGAAGTGTAATCATGGATTGCGCAGTACTCTGGGTGGGGCGCTGACACACGTGTGATCAGTGCGGCTGGCTCCTCGTGTTTGGGATTCTCGGAGCTTTCTTTCCGTGCGGCCAGCGGGTGGTGGCGCGGAAGGTCTCTCCTATGTGTCTCTCGTCCGTCTCTCCTTCTCTCCGTCTGTCTCCCTCGTCTGCCTCTCCGTCTCCGTTGTTCTCTCTTGGTGAGAAGTGGGCGGTCAGCGTTGAAGCTGTCTGGATATGATGTAGGCAGCGCTGGGCGACAGAGCACCAGTGCTGCACTCCATTTCAACCGTCTCGGATGCCACAAAGGCCAGCTGAAGGAACTTGACAAAGTTTCCTTCGGGTCATTGTTTGTTTTGGTTTCTGTAAAACGATTTCGCAACGAAATGACGCTTGGAATAGAACCAGTCCAGCACTTTGCCTCGCCTTTGTTTTCACTTCACGACGTGTCGTGTTCATAGCACTCGTTCCAGCCGTGACCGCCGGTGATCGGTGAACGTGTCGGTGATCGGTGAACGGTGGTGGCACGCACGCTCCGCTGACCCAGATGGCTGCTCCTTTGTTTACCCAGTCAGCTGACTGGCGGCCGTGACGTCACGCCCAGCTGATCGCCTGCCGGGCTCCTCGGCCGCGGAGAAACTGAGCTGTCCCGGCCGCTGCCTCGGCGGCGGCAGCGGCGGGGCCGGCAGAGTTGTGATGTTGGTCGGGACTCGGGAGGGTTGGTCGGGACTCGGGAGGGAGACATCGGGACCCGTATGGCGGCCTTTGTGTCCATGACGGCGTGTGAAGCGTTGGCCGGTGTTCTATGTTGACGACGCGGCACATGCGGGGACGATTTCGCCGCCGCCGCCTCGCTACGCTGGCCACCCGGTGGAGGAAACTGGCGTAGTTCATTGTTTATTTTCCGAGCCGCTTCCTAGATGGAAAGCGACTTTTCTGGGTGCGACTCTCACACTAATGCTTTTGTGATTTGCTTCCTTTGTGAGGATACTCGGTGTAGCGATTGAGGCGGCGCTTTCCAAACCGAAAGTATATGTTATTTATTCGTGTCGGTATGACAGTTACCAGGGAGCTGGATGGCCGTTGAAGCTTTTGTGGTTTGAAGCCACAGTTTCTAATAATTCTCTCAGTTCTGGAATGTGGATGTAGGTTATTGACGTAGTGTATTGGGGTGCAAAGCGACAGATGTTCGTGGTTTATGAGGTCGATGCAATGCATTCCTCATTGCTCACGGATTGAAATTGACTTCCCATAGGAGATGGTCAACACTGGGGCATCATAAGTCACACCCCAGAGGTCGTCGTTGGAACACGTATCGGTGTTTAAACCGAATACGTGGTTTGGTATCACAGAAATAATTTCCACGAAACCATGTGTCAAAATTCGAACGTTTTCATCGGTTTTATTCCCTGCTAGCGTCTTAGTGTCTCGCGTAGTGCGCAATCTGACATTGGCATGTGACCTGCTACCCGCCTGTGACCTATCAGTGCCACATCTGACCTCTGGTGACCTCTCTCCCCCGTGTGTTGCAGTGAACATCTCCCAGCCACCGCAGCGTCCTTGGCTGCCGTTGGGGCGCCCTTCCAGCACGCACAGCACCTGCATCTTCACTGTCATGTGCTACAACGTGCTCTGTGATAAGTACGCCACCGCGGCAGATGTACGGGTGAGTACAGAGAGCGGTGTCTGTGGGGTACGGAGGCGGTACAGAGGAGTACGGAGGGTACCTTATGGGTACAGAGGGGTACATAGTGGTACCTGCGGGGTACGGAAGGGTGATTACCGGGTACAGACGGGGTACAACATAGTGGGGTACAGAGCGGTGCAGAGTGGTGTGGAGGGGTACAGAGGGGTACAGAGCGATACGGAAACCCGCCAGTGACCCTCTGTACCTGCTGGGTACAGAGGGGTACAGACGTGGTACCATACCTGAGGGGTACGGAGGGAGTAACTGCTGGGTACACAGGGTTACAGAGGGGTACCGCCGCTGCTGACTGCTGGTCTATAATCTACATACAGGCCATACGTCTCTGTTGCCTGCTTTGTTCACAGTCTCTGCACCGGTAGGAATGGGAAATGTTTCGGGTCAACAACCTAGTGCTTATTAATAGACTTGTATTAAGTAAACAATGATATTCCGTCTTTTCCTTTGTTTGGTGTATTTTCCTCCAGTGGATTTTAACTGGAACAGTACGGCGGAGCTAATTGTTTAAGACAGTGGTGATGTGCGTCCGAACGTATATGCCATGTGTGATCAGTGGTGTTCAACTGTCAGCTTATGTATTCATCCGCTAAATCGTCCTTTGAAAGTTGTATTATTGTGGGATCGAGCGATCTCCAGAACGATAAGTCATTGGTGGTAATGTTCTGCTTTTAGGTCGCCGCAGCTGCTATGTGTAAATGGTTCTATGCATGTCCTTTGAAAATGTCGAACGCTGTGCTCGCCATAGTTTAGTATCCGACAGATATTTCCATCTCTGAAGTCCCAACGCCTCTGGAATAGGAATACCGCTGTGGTGTCTGTATTACCTGGCGCTGTGCTGACTGTGACCTGACCTCACCTGACCTCACCTGACTTCGCCAGATACTGTCCCAGCTGGGCGCTGGAGTGGGAGTACCGGAAGAAGAGCATCATGCAGGAGATCAGAAACTACTCGGCCGATATCATCACTCTGCAGGTGCGTGGACCACGTCACGTCACGTCACGTCACGTCACGTCACGACATCGGCCGTCGAACGTCACGTCTTGGGATATATCACGTCGTTGTTATGGATGTGTTAAGCAATACCAGAGCTGTGGATAGTGAAGTGTCCTAAGCCGCTTTGTTCCCAGTGGATAATGTAGTAACTATTTGCTAAATGTTTGAATCCACGGGTGCAGCTCATGGATGCATACATGTTGTATGTGTGGCGGCGTTGCGTCAGTGACCTGCCGGAGTGGATCTAGACTAAGCTAGTCTGTCGTCCGGACCTGCCCTGGCGCTGTGTTAGAGGCGCCGTGACGCTGAATCCTGACCCGTGCTGACGTTGTTGTTCGTTCACAGGAGGTTGAGACCGACCAGTTCTACAACTTCTTCCTACCGACTCTCCAACGAGACAAGTACGAGGGCATCTTCTCCCCCAAGTCCCGGGCGAAAACCATGGCCGAGAGCGAGAAGAAATACGTCGACGGCTGCGCCATCTTCTGGAGGACGGAAAAGTAAGAGTTCGGGCACCTGCCGCCAGGGGCACTGGCTGATAGTTTCGGTGCGATATAAATTATGGTGGGCAATTTTTCCTGGGTAAAAAAAAAACCTTCTTTGTGGTATTTTGCGCATTGTCTGGTATTTCACCTGATTCTCTGGTATTTTTGGAAACTTTGTAGTATATTAAAAAATCTACCTATTTATCGGATACTATCCTGTGGTAAAAAATGAGTACTTTTGGTGGTCAAACCTAGTATCACCTTCTGTAACTGTGACTGCAATTCCTATTTTATAGTATAAAAGTTTTCGGTCCTAGTATAATTCATTGAATTTTACCTTTATTTGAAATCACGATTTCGGCCGCTTTATTCTGCAGAGCTCCTTATCTATCTCTTTTCTAGTTTGGGAGAGAAGAAGTGCCCTCCAGTCTTGGCTAGGGGCCCTCCGACCTGTTCATGGGTCCCTTCCGATATGGTCAAGGACCACCTAAAACCTGCCATGGGCCCCTCTGATCTTACCAGCGACCTCATCTGGTCTTCCTTGGAGCCCCTCCGGGCTGAACGAACTACAGTAATCAAAGCCTGTGCATTGGTCCTCTGGGACCGAATGGGGGGGGGGGGCACTTGCCCCTTGTCCCCTCTCGCTGTGCACCTGTGCAAGGAAAATGGTCTAGACTTTACCAATGACTTTGCCTTTCAAAATAAATTTGACCCATCGTTAAAATACCAAACAAAGATAAGCAGTGGTTCTGTATCGTCCTAGTCAACAATAATTGCTACTGCAAAACAAAAAAACACAAATTTAAGTTAAATACGAACAGATTCAGGTGAAATACCCCAGATTGAGGTAAAATGCATTTTTAGGTGAAATACTAGTTGGGGTGGTATCCGTGCGCCTTAAATGCGAAGGACGAGCGAGTCCGAATAAATCCGCGTCCAATTATATCACCCGTCCAACGGAGGTCGTCTTGTTGGCAAAAGCATGCAATTTGGAATTATTTTCGCTATGTGTTGTTTTGCCGTCGCAAATAGATCCGAATAAAATCGATACTTTGAACTAAATAGGTTGAAGCGTTATTTTTAATTTGCAATTATAACGCTTCATGTTTGGTAGGCAAAAATTATTTTGGGTGGGTATTAGATGGATTTGATTTGCGCTTTTACCAGCTGCATCATTTTTATCGTCTAGCAACCCTTTGTTTTGAAGCTACGGGGCGGTGTAATGAAGGAAAATGTTTTTAAGATCGTCAAATAAAAATATTACAGACCCCAGATTTTTAACAGCCGAAATAATGCATTAAAAACCTCAATTTTTGCATGCATTTTAGAAGACGGTACTTGGTCTACAGATTGGTGTTTGTTTCAATCGCTTCACGTCCATAGGTGCTGAGCACTGATTTTTAAATTGTGAAGATGTCCATAAAGCTATAAATTTGCGTTTGGTATAGCCAGTAACTTGCACGTAACCACCGCCGCCGCCTGATCGACACATAGTACATACGTCCCGGGCGGATCGTTTCTCTACGCCATCTGTGTTTGACCCGTGTTTTGCGACTTTTTGGTTGCCGAGATATAGGTTTCCGGTATTGCAACGGATGTTTTGCAGTAAATTTTCGTGGACGTTACAGGGGTGCACGTGGCGCACGTGCAGTGTGACCGCAGAGTTTTACCTGTGGCAACAATTGCCAGTGGTGTGGTCTCCAAGCCCTGACACCAATTTTAGCTTTATAAGGTCCAGCCGTTTCTCAGCTAATAGCAGGATAATACTTTTGAACACCCCTGACGCGGCACGTGTTCCACGCGCCGTGCTGACCCCTCAAATGAGAAAAAACATGTAAAATAATCGTAATGTCATTTGCATGGGGCTATCATATGGCGAAGAACCGCTTGTCAATCGATGCGGGGTTCAAAAGATATAAGCTTCTGACCAGCGTCGCGGTCTGGCCCGGCCGGGGTCGGCCGCTTAATATGTGAAAAAAATCCGATAGTCCAAATGAGGACTCGCTCCGCGCTTCGCGCTCGCTCCGTAACCACAGTTGAGGTGAAATACCACAGATTCGGTATGTCCTTTGAGTTCTGCTAGGTCCAGCCATATCTGGCACACTTTTGCTACTGAAAAAAACACTAGTTTGAATTAAATACTACAGATTCAGGTGAAAATACCACAGATTTGAGGTTGAATAACCACAGACTGGGTAAAATACCACAAAAGTCCAAAAATACCACTAAGAAGGTTATTTTACACAATGTCCTTAAAAATAGGTAGACAAGAATTATTCCCTAATGTATTATGCGGAAGATCGATCCTGTGTGGTTTAGGCGTTGGGATTGTAATGTTGCTAGTATGTTTCGTTTCCTTAATTTCAGTATGCTGTTTACTAGGCAAATAAAACACCGTGTCATATTTCGTGCAAGTGGGTAGATCTGTTTCGTCTCATTGCTGTAAATGGTCGCCAGTTACAGCGGCAGTTTGAGTCACACGCAAGCCCCCAAACCACCACCATCATCAATCATCAATCATTATAGTTTCTGTTCTGATTTGGTACATTGTGCACAAGAAAATCACTCTCATCAGGAGACATACGTGTTATGGCTACCGGAACGTTGCGATTAACCTTATGCTTTGTGGTTTCACGTGACCCACATTTCGTGAATGCGCGGGGGCGCTTGGGGTGTTTTGCGCTCCAGAAGGTTGACTAAAGTCTACTGTCTAAAACTATAGGCAATGTCACCCACAGCGGCTGGGTTTGTGTTGTCGTGACCCTGTTGTCGTGACCTTGACTGTGACCATACTTCGTAACACGACTTCCCCCCCCCTCCCAGGTTCAGCCTCGTCAAAGAGTACCTGATGGAGTTCAACCAGATGGCGATGGCGAACGCCGAGGGCTCGGACGACATGCTAAACCGCGTCATGACCAAGGTAGGGCGCTCTCACTGCTGCTGCTGCTGGTGGTGCTGGTGCTGGGTCCGTCTGTGTGGAGGAAACATAGGGTTAACGTTAAATGGCAATCTGGCCGAGATGCCGGAGGTCATAAAACGCTCGGGAATAATCAGTCCTTGACTGCCACATTAAATTTGAAAAAGTGTTATGTAGATATAACTCTCTTATTTGTATACTTCCAATGTTTAAAATAAAGCGGAATATCGTAAGAATTGTGTTCTCCGCCTAAACTGCCCGAAGTAAACCCCATCCGATAGAACCAGTTCAACACCGACCAGTGAAGTCGGATATCGGGTCGGACGGACCAGTCAGTGGGAGGATGGTGATATTCTGGACTCGGTCTGTCTACGTCCCCACAGTCCATGTATGGCTGTGATTCGAGTCTGTTTGTTTTTCGGCTGAACAATGACCCCTCACCTTGAGCATGCTGCGTTTATCCGTCCGCCTCTGTGATCTGTCTCTGGCCGGCCGGTGCTGTCAGCCCGTGTTAGCGGCCCGTGTTAGCGACACATGTCAGCGACCCGTGTTAGCGGACCCGTGTTAGCGGCCCGTGACCAGCGGCCCGTGTTAGCGACCCGTGTTAGCGGCCTGTGTTAGCGTGCCATGTGAGTCGGCTCTGTATGTAGCTGCCGTGAATGGTATGCTGCCTTATCAGCGGGCGCCGTGTTCGGGTCCTGTGGTGCGGTGGTGCTGTGTGCCGTGTGGGTGGGTGGGTGGGTGGGTGGAAATGCGCGACACTGACTGGAGAGAGAGAGCTGTGTACCTGATATGGTGGTCCGGTTGTCATCTGATGCCCTGACGCGGCCCAGTCCCAGTTGTGAGTCATGGTGGCTGCAGATAAGCACAGCACTGTAGTTAAACGCTGAGGTCAGCTGAGCTGCCCGAGGTCGCGGTGGTGCAGTGTTTGTTGAGAGTCGTGAGATCATGAGATGACCGGTATTGTACCCAGCGTCGACGTCAGCCGAGCCTTTCTGAGACGTCTGGGCACGTCCTGTGAGTCATGGGGGCTGCAGATGACCCAGCACTGTACACAGCGGTGGCGATGTCAGCATGGCTGTCAGTGGACAACATGTAGCGATAGCCAAGCTGACATGGTTCATCCCAGGAATAACCAGGCTTTGTCAGAACTCTGTCTGCCTGCTCATCCCTGATTCTGCTCTCTGACGGGCTCTGACCTGTCTGTCTGTATGTCTGTCTGTCTGTCTGTCTGTCTGTCTGCCTGTCTGTCTGTCTGTCCTGTCTGTCCTGTCTGTCCCGTATGTCCTGTATGTCCTGTATGTCCTGTATGTCCTGTATGTCCTGTATGTCCTGTCTGTCCTGTCTGTCCTGTCTGTCTCTGTCTGTCTCTGTCTGTCTCTGTCTGTCTGTCTGTCTGTCTGTCTGTCTGTCTGCCTGTTCTGCCTGTCCTGCCTGTCTGCCTGTCTGCCTGTCTGCCTGTCTGCCTGTCTGCCTGTCTGCCTGTAGACGTCTGCCTCGTCCTGTCCCCTGTCTGTCCTGTCTGTCCGTCTGTCTGTCCTGTCCCTGTTGTCCTGTCTGCTCCTGTCCTGTCCTGCCTTGGCCTTTGCCTGTCCTGTCTGTCCTGTCTGTCTTCTCCTGTCTGTGTCTGTGGTGCCCGTCTAAAACATCGTCTCCCCCTCTCCGCGCAGGACAACATCGGTCTGGCGGCGATGCTGGAGACCCGGGACGCCGCGTGGGAGAACGGCGCGCCCTCAGAGCCGGCCCAGCAGCATCAGAGGCTGATGGTCTGCACGGCTCACATCCACTGGGACCCCGAGTTCTGCGACGTCAAACTCATACAGACCATGATGCTGATGCACGAGGTGAGCTGCTGGAGAGGTGGCAGCGGTTTGGTGAGGAGAGATATGCCAACTGGAGGGAGTAGGAGAGAGTTTGGTAACTGGAGAGAGATGCCAGGGGTTTGGTGTGCGCTGGGGTTACAAATGTGAGGCGAAAGTGTTAACAACAACATGCTTATGCAGGAGGGGAGAGAAAGACTTCGTTGAATTTAGTTTATTTGAATGATCTTCAACGGGCATGCACTCATTTATAAACGATGTTTCGCATACAATGAGGAAGACTCTCAGACAGAAAGGTGCTGGATGGTGTTATTAGGTGGTGTAAGATTCTTGTTGTAGTGTTTCCTGTGTTGCCAGATCCGTTAGATTATGGAAAAGATAGGTGCGAGTTATTGACTAGTCCATTTATATATTTTGCCAGTTAATGATTTGGGGTCTCTGTGTTACCAGTTGGGGAGTTTGTGTCTTTTCCCATTTCCGTCAGATCATGGACCGGGGAGTCGCTGGTTTCTTTTCGGGAAGTGGTATGTTAACTGATTTTTCTCTCTATTTTTCCGCCAGATCCGTCAGATTATGGACCGGGAAGTGGCGAGTTTCCGGCCAGGTGGCGGATCCTCGGGCGGCGGCCAACAACATCCAGCTGCTGCTCTGCGGTGACCTCAACTCGCTGCCAGACTCGGGTGAGTTATCCGCTCCCGTGTCTCAATGAACTCCCGAGACCCGGACTTTCCTGACAGGGAGCCCCGAAATCCCGTCACAGGGCCGCGGGGACCCCCGGATTCGGGGGAGTGCGCTGCGAAGGTGTCCAGAGCTGAATACTGAATACTGAGCTGTATTGCTATGTTGAGCGAAAGTTTGGGTGATTTCATAATCAAGCCCGAAATCAAAGCAGAAACGTCATCGTTGATGGTCTCATCGAATCTTACCGTCAGTATCACCGTCTTGAGGCTGTTTCGGGTATCTCCGGAGAAGCGGATGTTTCGCTCCGCCCCACCAGCTTCTGACTGACTCTCTCCTTCACTCTCTATGACGCCTCCCTACCCTTCCCCTCCCTACCCTTCCCCTCCCTGACCTCTGTGTGATGTGATCCCTTCCCTCTCTACCCGGTCACTGAGGTCCCTAATTTCTGCCAGCTCCCCGATCCTGCCTGCCCCAGACCCCTATCTGTCCCCTATCTGTTCTGCCTGCCCCCCAGACCTCCCTCTTGACAGTCATCTCCCGTCTGCCCCCCAGGCGTGGTGGAGTTTCTGGTTACCCTGCCCCTGAGGCCCGTCTCTGACCTCTGTACCCGTCTCTCCTGCAGGCGTGGTGGAGTTTCTGGTTAATGGTCGCGTGCCGGCCACACATCCTGACTTCAAGGAGCTGGGGTACAGGACCTGCCTGAAGAAACTCTCCGTGTCCAGTGAGCAGCGGAGTGGCGAGTTCAACCACCCGTTCCGTCTGGCGAGCAGCTACTCACCCGACATCATGCCCTACACCAACTACACGTGAGTTTAGGCATTATACACTGACACACTGGGTAGATACGAATTACTGCTGGGTACGTGCTTATCAATGGTCTAGTGTAAGGCAGTGTAGGGCATTGTTAAGGACCATGCCTTACACCAACTACTCACATAACCATTTGAAATTCGGGCCTCGTTCATCTCTCATTCATCATCGTGATTACATTATTACGAAACGTCTTATCCGGATGCAACGCGTAGAAGTATTCCGTTTTGCTCCGCATGTGTGCTCATAACTGATCAGCTATCCCGTCTACGGTGCCCTGGACTAGACACCGTGGGCGGAGTGTTGGTTAAATGTCACCAGTTCCACGGACGAGCTAACGCCAAGCTGGATATTGAGGCGATTCATTGCAGCAGTCTGATGTCCTGTATCCCTGGCACTCTAGCCAAGCCAAGAGTCATTCATCATCCTTAACATTCCGGCTGTTCTCCAGGTACGACTTCAAGGGCATCATCGACTACATCTTCTACAACCAGAGACACGATGACGCCTCTGGGCATCCTCGGCCCTCTCGACCCCGAGTGGCTGCGGGAGAACAAGGTCCAGGGCTGCCCTCATCCGCACGTACCCTCAGGTGAGACAGCTGGCTTATGTGTAGGGAGTGCAGGGGTTGTCCGCACTTAAATGTGACATCGGGTAAATGTGCCTCATCAAGAGGCCTCTTGCACAAATAATCTACCCGGATAAAAAATAATCCATCCCACCATGTAACGTCCCAGCCGGATATTTTACCGAGTATCTTGCACCAAAAGCGAAACAGCCAACTGGGTAACCCAGTTGGGCTGCTTCCTTTGTGCAAGATAAATATCCGGCTGGGTAGCTTTACATGGTGGGTTGGATTATTTTGTATCCGGGTAGATTATTTGGTGCAAGAGGCCTCTGGTAAGAAGATTAAATGTGACCTCAGGTTAGATATGCAATGCTGCTGTGTGAGCTATGGAGTTATGAGTCTGGCGTGTTACCCGGCAGTCCAGAGACATTGGGACTACTGGGTACTGCCGAGCGGTGGGGATGCCATATGGGTCACGCTCGGGCATTGTCCCTGGTAGGCGAGTTTGTATGGAGAGTGCTCAAAAGGGACGATTGACCCTGATCATGAAGCAGGGGAACTACTTGAACTGCATCTACCAACATGGTTCCTGTGTCATCTTGGTCGCCATCACCACTTACAAATTGTCTTCTAAACCTGATCCGGGCCTTCATACTTGCACCTAAGAACGATGTCCCCTGCCGCACTCGATTGTAACGTCCCTCGCCTCTGACTTCCAGTCGTGTCTGCATCCCCCTGTAGTAACCCCGCGTCCCCCCCCCCCTCTCTACCCCAGACCACTTCTCTCTGCTGGTCGAGCTGGAAATGTCGCCGGTGAGAAGTGACCCCGCCAACGGGCTCATCTCGCACCGGTAGCCGTCTGCCGGCCGAGTCTGCAAACACAAGTACCGCCGTCCGTCGGGGGTGGCGCCACTGAGACAGTGTTTTATACCGGCCTGCGCCCGCGCCGTGTCGCGTGCAGAGGCAGGAGCGCGTGAGCGCGTGCCAGCGACGGCCGGCCGGGCAGCGAGAAAGGAGAGTCCGCGCCCGGCCGGCCGGGAGTGTCTGAGGTGTGTGACGTGATGAGAGGGTGCTGCTGCCAGGAGAGCCAGTGGCGTGCCGGAGAGTGTCATGTGAGAGACAGTGCGACGCCAGGGGGAGCCAGCCGAGCGACCTCCGGTGGCCGCGTGTATGTGCGTGTGGGTGGGCGGATGTGGGTGTATGTGTGGATGCATGTCGTCTCCATTTCGCGGTGGGGGTGGCGAACGCGCGGTCCGTCCGCCCCTCTCCCGTCTTCGTCCGGCCGCGTTGCCCCGCGCCTGCGGCGCCACCTGTGGACGGCGGCCGCGGCTGCAGTGCCGTCGTCGGCCGCCAGAGGCGCCGCCGTCGGCGCCCAGTACAAACGTGCCACGCGCACACTTCCGGTCAAAATTGGCGGGCGCGCGCCGCCCGCGCCCGCGGGCGTCTTTCAGCGCGGTGCGGCAGCCGCCGCCGCCGCGCGCGCGCGCCTCTGGGCGAGTGCTGTACGCGCGAGAGAGCCAGTGTCAGTGACTTGTATTTTTAGATCTCACGTATGTGCGCGCTGGTCGTAGGCCGTGGCCCGCGATGGCTCGCACGGCTCTTTTTGATCTATTTTACCCTGTCTCTGTTTGGTTAGCGCCAAGGCCGCCGCTGAAGCGACGAGCGAACGCGCACATTTCGAGTGGGTTGTTTTATCTGCGCGTGCGTGCGCGTGAACGCCCGCGTGCGTACCCGTCCACGTGTGCGCGCGTGCGTTGGCGCGGGCGTGTGTACATATTTTATTCCAGTGAGTGTGCGGACGTGTGTCTGTGTGTATGTTTGGGAGAGGGCGGGATGGGTGTCTGGGCGGTACAAACCGTGTACAATGAACCGAGGCTGGTGCGGCGGCCGGCCGGCCGGCCTGGCTCAGACCCACCACACACCGTACGCTGAAACGACGGCTCGTGACGGAGAGATCGGGCGGTGTTGGCGGCGGGGGGAGGGAGGGCTTGTCACCCCTCTGCCTGTCTCTCTCTCTGTACATATAATACAAACTCCACTGAATCAGAGACGCGTGTCGGGCGAAGGGGAAGAGTGAGGTGGGATGTAGGCAGATGTGACGAGAGACGGGGATTGGTCGGGAGATGGAGTGGGAAGCATAACCTAGTCACTTGCAATATGGTGAGCCTGTTATGCGGCCCTCCGGTGAGCCGTACGCGGTGCATCAACACACAAGAATGGACTGTTAACACGGCTAGCCCGTTAACAGTCACTGCTTAGCGAGGGTCCTATGACCGTATCCGTCCTGCAAATGGGCAGATCTTGCAAGGATTGGGGTTCAGTTTTTGGGCGACGCCTGGATGTAGACCTAGACATCGGGGCCTGTTCCCGTCCACCTCTACCTCCTACAAGTTGCTCCCATCTGGTCCAGTTTGTATATTCACCAGACGCCACGTGCACCGCTTGGCGACAATTTTGGTTAGAGGCGGTTAGAGGCGCGACGGGAACAGGCCCAGGTTGTACTCAGCCTTTTAGCGCTCACTTCTTCATGGGTTAGAACTGACTGGTGGGTTACTTTTTGGCCCAGTGTTGGTCAAGTCTGTTTTTGAACAAGATTGGGCGAGTCCGGGGGTGCCGTACTCGTGAAGAAATCGTGAGGGAATCGTTAATGGTCAATCCGTTGAAGGGTGTAGGGAGAGGGGGTGCTGGGCTGCCCGCACCTACACGTACCCTCAGGTAAAACGCTTTCCTTGTGTATGGGGTACAGGATTGTCTGCACTTAAATGTGACATCAGGTAAATGTGTCATCAGTTAAGAAGATTAAATGTGACCTCGGGTTAGATAT
>VOPJ01016166.1:0-33948 GCA_014673585.1 Semibalanus balanoides | reverse complement strand
GAGAAAGGCTTACCAAACGACCATACCAAGTAAAATACGGACGGTTGGAGATCTCAATTTCCTTGAAAAGATATGGCATGCGACAAGAAAACTCACATGTCGCTCACTGGACAGCTTCTTTATACATCATATACCAAAACCATCAACATGCGGCAATATTTCCTAAGTCAAAATAGTCAGTCGGTAACTGTAATTACAGCGTTCGGTCGACCATGTCGGGCCCTAAACCTCAATAACACTGTGTCGGAAGGCTTTTTATGATCTAGTACTCCTTATGTTTAGATCGCGAGTTGTGATTCCCATTGGGGACATTTATATATAAAATGTCCTGTATTGCGCACTCGTGTTAACAGGCCCAGCAGAACTGAAGAAATGACCCACCTTTAAGGCTTTACGTATGTGATTGTGCAAAGTCTTCAACTGAATAGGGAAAATGGCTCGTACATCATTTCAAGTCTTCATATGAGCCACCAGAGCACATGATTGAAAGAACATCTACCGAATGATATGTCGCAACTGTGACCGGATATTAAATATGATTTACCGTTATCTCTGACTCCCTCGCTTTAGGTTAACGAGATTTTCGCATGTTACGTGATTGCGAAACGCATTAAAAGGAATGTTTCGCATTTGAATTGGTTTTGAACTGAGATGGCCATTATCTTTGGCAGTTATATAAAAATATACATTACTAAAACAATTGTTCCCAAAACTTGTTTAAGCAATTTAATTTATAATTTGCAAAATGCGTTGTCAGATATGAACTGGTGTCCGACACGGAGGACCCGGCACCGGCTGTGCAGTGGGGTTATTTTATCGCATGCACAGTTCGTGTGCTTGACGAGCTAGTGCCTGTTCGGCGCGTTACAATTCGTAACCCCACTGCGCCGCCTGTCGGTGACGCTATACCATGGTGATCTTGGCCGACCGTCGAGCTGCTCTCCGCGACGGTAACCGAGAGCTGATAGCGTGCAAATTTGGTGTGTTGTTATGTTAGGGACCTTTCAGTCACCACTTTCCATCAACTCAGGGTGAGCTGACTGCACGTGCGCAAGTGCACACCCCTATTCTATATCTCAGGAACGGCTGAGCCGATTGAAGTCGAATTCGATGTGTGGTTGGGGATCTATCAGCCGCCGCCTTTCCACAAGTCGGGGGTCAGGGGTGGGATGCCTCTGTAGTTGCACGTGCACACCCCTATTCTATAAATCAAGAACAGCTTGACCGATTGTGTTCAAATTTGGTGTGTGGTTAGAGAACACTCAGCCACCACTTTCCCACAAGGCAGGGGTGCGGTGCCTTTCAAGAGCGTCACCACGATCTGAAAATTACTAGGGACAAATCCAAGTGAAGGTGTACTTTAACCAGTGTCCTAGGATTGGAAATTTTGGGTGTAAAGCGACACCCTACAAGATATGATATACCACTCCTTTTGCCCAATTTGATGGACTAGTTTCCACTCTTTTTCGCTTTTGGGATTATTTTGCACACATTTATTTTAATATGTAAAAAGCCCAAAAATTGACCAAGTTTTGTTCAACAGCAAAATGGGTAAATTCTGGAAAAGGCACTTTTTGAGGTATAATTTTCCACTCTTCTTACTGATTTTCAGTCTGAATTTTCCACTCTGCACCCTGGCATTAAAGCAATCCTAGGACACTGACTTTAACATGGGACCATATTAGAGGAGGCTAAAAATTACTAGGGACAATGTCCCTAGTGTCCCGGCCAAGGGCTGATCCAGCCGGCCGTTTTAGGGGGGGCGGGCAAACTGTTTTTATCGGACCTAACCTACCCCCAATTTCGAATTTCTCCCCGGAATTGGTCCACTTTATTTTGCAACCACAGGATTTCTTATAATTTCGTTATTTTGATTTTTTCGGCTTCTTTGTTATCGAAAACGGCTTGCAGTTTGTATTGTTCCGACATTGTCTTACAGTACCAGAGCAAAGCTATTTCAATTGTCAACTGTACCCAAAGGTGTCGTCGATAATTTTTGAGTATGTAAGCCTTTGCAGCATTGTGTATTGTGTAATGTGGACTTTATATTAAAATAGGTATTTGTTATTTAGCGCCGCGAAGCGGTGCGAAATTTTTACGGGTTTGCCTAATAAAACACAGAAACATAGGCCTTGTAGAGAATAAAAAGCTAAGATGCTATTCATTCAATTCACCGTTTCATGAAACGAAGACGATGGCGATGGCTTCGTTATGACGATGGCGACCGATGTGACGCGCCAAGTGGCGTAAAAGTTTAATTTTAGGTCGTGGAAAACGACAATTTAATATTGGTACCAGACTCAGATAACCCCTATGCCTGACTGTACATTTCGGTATGATACAAATATTGAAATTAATGTAGTTTTTAATAAATATATTCTTCAGATACTAAATTACGATGACCGGTGGTAGTAAGTGCTTAACCCGCGAGTTACTGGGGGGGGGGGGCTATTTATAGCCCCCCTGCTCCCGCTATTCTGCAATATCTCCTAAACCAACGTAGATATCGTGACCAAACTTTCAGTACATTGTCCCAGATAAATTGGACACATGCTGCCTGATGGAAAAAAGACGAGGCTATGATAGGTCAATCGGAAATGACGTCAGAGTGACGTCATGTTCTGCGGTTTTTGTTGAAAAATGAGGGTTTGCGGGAAACGCTGCCAAAAGTACAGTTTTAAAGATAAACTCCATGGTCAAAAACACCAAACGACAGGTAATAAGCAGGTAATAAGTTAGGCTATCAGACTGCTATCTCGGATTTTTGAAACATTTTGACATTCAAAATTTTGAGAAATCCAAAGACATTTTTTTTGCAATTTTTCAAAAAAAAAGTTCAAATTTTCAAAAAACGGAATATATGTAATTGAGTTGATCCCAATGAATGTGTGTAGAAAGTTTGACGTCAATATCTTCAAAAATGACTGAGTGACATCCTTTCAAAAACAAAATTAGACCACCTTTACTGTATAACAATAAGCAAAAAAGTGCATTTCCGTTTTTTGCTATTTCTTTCAATTGTATGTTAAAAAAACATTCTAATGTCATTGTTCGCGTTCTAATCGATAACGAACCCATAAACATGTGTTACAACTTCCAATGACCGTAATCTTCAGTTTTACCCTCGGACCTCGGATGACCTTGAACCTGACCCCAGGGTTAAAATTAGCTTTAATTAGTAATTCAAAAGTGTCAGATACACGAATCATACCGATTTACCAACTATTATGCGTCAAAAATCTGAATTTTGAGCGGACAATGGACGACCACCGAGCTTTGATGGCACGGTCAAACATTTTTAGTTGACTGAACGTGACCTGTGAGGCTCGATCGGTTACCCTGAGGATAACAATATTAGGTGGTTGCGCCTGAGGACAATTTGACTAGGCTATGCGGAGATGCCGTGTGGCGAACTTTTAGATCGGTCAAGTAGTTTCGGAGATCAGAGGGGGGCTATTAAATAGCTTAAATAGCCCCCCCCCCCCCCAGTAACTCGCGTTATAGGAATGAGGACCCCAGTAGACGCGGTGTGTGTGGTTAATAGACTTAGGTATATGGAATAATTAATAACTGTATACATATGCGCCGACTGCAACAAACAATTTGGTAGCAGTGCACATGGTTTGACAACAGCAAAGGCAGAACGCTTTTCCGCACATAAATGGTTCCCTACGGATCTGGAGGAGCCTGGACGAAATGGCTTGGGGAGATGTCCTGGCCTGGTCCCACTATTAGCATTTGGTCCCGCTTGCGAAGACCAGATAGGGTACCGTCAAAGAGACTGGGGGCTGCCAACACTTAATTAGTTCATTTTCCCATTTTCCGATTTTATCGTGAAAAAATTGCGTATTTTGTGTCATGCCGCGAAGCGGCAAGAAATTTTCGAGTTTTCACTGTGGGCGGCTGTATTTTGACTGTTTCAAAAACAATTTTTACAGCTGTACGTCCGACCGTTTGGGGGGGCAAAACATAGTCTCAGGACCTTTGGGGGGGCCATGACCCCTTTGTCCCACCCCCTGGATCCGCCCTTGGTGTCCCCAGTGGTGGCGACGCCCATGGTGCCTTTGCACGTGCGCACGTGTGCAGTGCACCCTTATTTGTATCTCAGAAACTACTTGCCCGATGGAGTTTAAATCCACTTTTTCCTTCGCGCTCGCTCATTCATCGCCAACTACGACGTCTTACTAGTTACTGGTATATAACATAACATACGTTACAGACAATGCGAAGAATCAGGCAATCAGGTTCATTCCTTGAATGCCTTGATTCTTCACGATGCGTGCTGACGTGGATTATTGCATACTGCGTATATATCATACAGTTACATAAGAACTAATAAGTGTACAAAGATAATATTATTAAGCATATTCAATAATTGAGAAGTAATGTAAAAATGATAATACTTAATAAAAAAAAATCACCAAGGTAATCAGCAAACTGTTCAAAGATCGGCAGATTGCGTATATAGTTTTGAACCAGGGCAGGGGCGCAGCCAGGCCGGAGGGGGGCATTTTGAGGCAAATGCCCCCCGTCACGGCTCAGAGGGGCCCATCACGGGTCTGAAAGGGGCCCATCGTGGGCTTGTGGGGCCTGTCGGCCTGAGGGGATCTCTGCCGGTCTGAAGGGACCTTCAGTGGCTTTAGGGGCCCTCGGTCGGCATGAGAGCCCTCCGACGCGACGGTCTGAAGGGGGACCTCGGTCGGCTTGAGGGGATCCTTGGTCGACCTAAGGGACCCCTCTATATTGATGGAGACTCTCTGTTTGTCCGAGAGACTTTAAGGGCCCCTAGTCGGCCTGAAGTGACCCTCATCGACTTGAGGGGTCCTCTGTCGGTCTGATAGAGCCCTTGACCAAATTAAGTAGGCTCTTACTCAGCCTGTAGTGACTAGTGACTACACCCAGAATAAGATGTTAAAATCATGTTAGCGAAGCTAAAATATGTAGAATGCCCTGCGTTCATGGGGGGGGGGGGCATGATGTATGTGCCAAGGGGCCCATATATCACTGACCGTGGGAAATTGGCAATACAATAATGGTCTTTCGTCACTCGCCTGGTTCTGGTTGTCGCCGGGCCTCGCTATGGTTCCGCAAATCCAGCATAATAAAGGTGAATATACCTCTACCTCCCTTACTCCAAGAATGTGTTATTTGGTCCCATCCATTATCCCTGCTCCCTTACTCAACACTTCTACTATGTATGGCTTATATAGAGTCCTCCCCCAGGTTTAAAACCTTGGCATAGCCAATGCCTATGGGCCGAGCACTGAGCAGTAGGTAATACATGCAGTCGCAGTGGGAGTGGTCTCAAATAAGAACCAGCCGTGCCAGCGGTCAGACGGTCGGAGCTGCGTGCTGACATGCGCGGCTTCTCCAATAAATTAGTTATTTGGCAAATGATCCCAGGGGCGTAGGAACTCATTTGAAGTTGGGGAGAGAGGGGGGGAGCAAAATGCATTTGAAAGTCGATTCTTTCCATGCAACGTCCATAGGCGTAATGTTAAAATCAAAAAATGTTGGGGGGCAGTTGCCCCCCTGGCCCTTGGCTCCTACGCCTATGAATGATCCTTCAGATTATATTATTGAATTGGTCTTGTGATGCGGTGGCACAATTACAAAAATACAAACAGCAGTTAAATAAAACAATATGAATCATAAAGGGGCGCCGAAATCAATGCAGAGTAAAAAAAAAATGAAGTGAAACTAAAGCAAATTCACGTTTTTTGGGGGGCCCATCAGCCAATGCTAGGGGGCCCACTTCGGTGAGCCCCCCGTCGCAAAATCCTGGCTGCACCCCTGAACCAGGGCTGGTCACATATAGGTTTGAAACTACGGTGGAAGTTGGTTATAATCCAATGCTATATAATGCAGCATCCTCAGGGTTGGATCACGCATCCATTTCTGGTATACCAGCGCCTGTCTGACAATCGAATCGGTAATCCAATACTATATATAATGCAGCATCATCAGGCCTCAGGGTTGGTACATCAACACCTGTCTGACAGTGGCGGCGTACAGCCTTCCGTGACGATATCTCCAGGGTCTTCCAATGACGGTTGGCCGCTCCGTCAAGCGACATCCGCGGGCGCTTTGCATGGCGGACCGGCGCGGCGGATCGGCCATCACCAGCGGTAAATATCGTCATTTCGGACACCACTGTCCAGTGTTCACTGATAAAATCACGCACACACGCACTGTCTCACTTGTCACTGATCAGTGATCACGTCACTGGCCACACTCTGCGCATCACCAACACTGACACCTCAATCGCACAATAATATCTCAATCTCATTATCACACAACACTCTGGAATGATCTCAACGCCTTCCACTCGTCACAGCCCTGAACTGCCACGCGATGTGCGTGCCGCAGACGGAGAGCATGACCCCATGCCATCTGTTCTGAGCGGTGATTGGTGGAGATCACGACTCCCCTTCTCCCCGCTGCGCGCTGGGGAGATGGTGTGGGGGGGGCGACCGCATGGCAACCACTTGGCAACAGCGCATTCTCATACTTCTGTTATTTTACGTATCGAATCACCTTTCCAATAACGAAACGTAGTTTTCCACCACTGACAGAAGCCCGGACGTTGCCATGGAGACAGGAAATGCAGTCCGGTGATAGGCGGATTTCTTCCCGCCATGCCGGGAACAGCATCTGTGAGGGACCCAGCATCAACTACCAACCCAACAGGAAACCAGTGCTCTGAGGTGGTGGACTGGTGGAAGCTGGAACAAAGGGCTGGGATAGATGAGTATTGAGTGTGCACTGCAGGCGCGGATCCAGGATTTCGGTCAGGGGAGGGCGCCCAATACAAAAACTTGTCGCCCTCCGGGCGCGCCATAGGCGAGACCCGGCTCAGAGGGGGGGGGCGCCCAAGCGCCCCCTCCCCCCTCTGGATCCGCGCCTGCACTGTGCAGTGTGCAGTGTGCACTCAGTGTGCATTGAGGGTCATGATGACCGAACTAGGATAAGTTTGGTATGTTTGGTGTATAATTTGTCGTCATAGGCGTAGGAACGCAGGGGGCCACGGGGGCCATGGCCCACTCACTTTTTGTCCATTTTTGTGCGCTAAAATCAACAATTTCATTTCGTTTTACAAATTCAAAAGCGCAACATATTTGCAAAGACAAAAGGAGCTCAAATATGCATAGAAATCTCGCGTAGGGAGATTGGGCTCCCCTCAAGACGAGATCGAAGTTTCGCTGGCCCCCTCACTTTTCGTCACGTTCCTACGCTTCTGTTTGTCCTGCACTCAGATTGTCTGAAATAAGTATTCAGTTGTAGTCATTATTAGGTAACTTTTAACCACTCCCCGCTTAACAACTGTTAGTGGATCCCCCCTTCGACAGCTGTTTTTAATCGTGGACGACTCCCCTGCTCGACAACTTTTTGGTGGTGATGACAACCTTCCCCCCCCACAACCACTGGCAAGATCAGGGGGCCACCGAGGCTTCAGGCTAAGGCCTCCCCAAACGCTCAAGTCTGAGAGGGAAATATTAACCTTTAATTGTTTAAACAACAATTGCTTAGGCTTCCATTATGGTATAACATTTATGTTATTTAAATTTATGAATTGAAATTATTCACTAATTCAAAGTTGATTGTTCGGAAGAAAAAAAAGAACCTAGTGTGCTTCATTAAAGGGACACTGCCACCTTCCAAAAAGTTCTCAAATGTACGCCGTTTGAGGTGCAAAATATAAAGTAATTGCTGCTGAACACGATTATGACATTTGTTTCTCACAAACATGCCAATTTCATGAAAAAAGCGTTTTAATATTGGGACTGATGAGTCATACGAAAGGATTTTTTTAGAGAAAATAAACCTTAGCAGCCATAAGTATGACTAGTGGTATGGCTAAGGTACCTGTCAACGTAAAACAAGTCGACTGTAATCAACATTTAGTAAAGAGAGACGAAGACATCGAATCAGGGTCGCAATTCAAATACATTGGGGACTAGGAATGTTACAGATGTCAAAATCAAACTCGAATTTCTCTGTGAATTAGACCCGTCAGTGGTTGTTTTACTAACATACATAATGCAATGCCAAGCAGCCAAATGGCTATCTCAACGTCAAATCTAGTAGTTTTAAGTGGCAGTTCCCTTTAAACTCCGCGAATTAACGCGGTATTTATAGCACCCCCCCGTTATTCTGCAATTATCCTACACCAACTCGGTATGTGACCAAACTTTCAGTACCTTGTCCTAGAGTCATTTAACACATTCTGTCTGATGGAAAATAGATAGGCTATGATAGGTCAACCGAAATGACGTCAGAGTTGACGTCCATGTTCTGGCGTTTTTGTTGAAAAATTGAGGGTTTGCGGGAAACCTGTCAAATGTACAGTTTTAAGATAAACTAAATTGTCAATACACCAAAAGGCAGGTAATGAAGTTTGGGGACCGCTGTCTCAGATTTTTGAAAAAAAAATAAAATTTGAAATTGTGATAAATCCAAACATTTTTTTTGAAAAATTTCAAAAATAAATCGAATTTTCAAAAAAACCAGAATATATGTAATTGAGTTGATCCAATGAATGTGTGTGCACGTTGAAGTCAATATCTTCCAAGAATGACCTGATGACAGCTTTCAACAGACAAAATTAGACCACCTTAACTGTATAACACCAGTAAGACGCCCTAAAGCGGCGAAGGACGAGCGGAGTCCGAAATAAATCCGCGTCAAATTTATCACCCGTAACCAACGAGGTTCGTCTGTCAAAGCATGCATTTGAATTATTTTCGCTGTGTTGTTTTGCCGTCGCAAATACGATCCGAACAAATCGACCTATCTTTAAACTAAATAGTTTTGAAGCGTTATTTAACTTTCAATTAATAGCTTCATGTTTGTAGGAAAAATTTCATTTGGTGGGATTAGATGGATTTGATTGCGCTTAGAGCCGCACAATTTTACGTCAAGCACCCTTTGGTTTTGAAGCTACGGCGGTTAATTAAGTGAAATACTATAAAATCGTAAAATAAAAATATTACTGACAGATTTTAACCAACTGAAATACTGCATGCAAACAGAATTTGTTTTTTGAAGTGCAATTTTAGAGACGTACATTGGTCTACAGATTGGGTTTTGTTTTCATCGCTTAACGTACCATTAGGTGCTGAGCACTGATTTAAATTGGTGAAGACGTTACCATAAAACTATGACATTTGCGCTTAATAGCCAGTAACTTTGCACGTTTCCACGCGCCCGCTGATCGACACATAGGCATACGTCGGCGGATCGTTCCTCTACCGGTCTGTGTTTGGACCCGTGTCTTGTTGTACGACTATTGGTTGCCGAGATATAGGTCCGGTATTGCAACGATGTTTTGCATGTAATTTTTTCGTGGACGGAACAGGTGCACGTGCGCACGTGCAGTGTGACCAGAGTCTGACTGTGTAACATTGCCAGTGGTGTGGTCCCAGCCTCACATCAAATTTTAGCTTTATAAGTCAGCCGTTTCTCAAGCTACAGCAGGATAATACTTATCTGACACCCCTGAGCGGCACAGTGTCACGGCGCCATGCTGACCCATCACATGAGTAGAAAAATTGGTAATAATAATAATGTCATTGAATGGGGCTTCAATGCGAAAAACCGCTTGTTAATCGGATGCGGGGATTCAAAAGATATAAGTCTTCTGACGCAGCGCGGCGGTCTGGCGGCCCGGCCGGGCCGGGCCGGGCCGGGTCGGTCCGGCCGCTTATATTGTGAGAAAAAATCCGGTTTTCCAATGAGAACTGTCTCCTCGCGCTCCGCGCTCGCTCGTCAATAAGCAAAAGTGCATTTACATTTTTTACTCCTTCAATTTGTATGGAAAAAATCAGTTTCATGGTCATTTTTCGCGTTCTAACGATAAACAAACCCATAAAATGTGTACAATCCTAATGACGTTATCTTCAGTTTGACCTTGTGACTTCGGATGAGACTGACCGACCAAGGTCAAAATTAGCTTAGAATGGTTATCAAAGTGTCAGAATGCACGAATCATCCGATTTTCCAACTTTTTATGGTCAAATATCGCATTTTGCGCCCGAACAATCCGATCCACCGGACATTTGATGCACAGTTCAAACATTTTTTCGTTTGACGTGACCTGTGACGTCATTGTGACCTGAATGATAACAAATTAGGTTTTCCTTCGACAAATTTGATAGGGCATCGAATGCCGTTTTACATTTTTAAGATCGATCCAGTAGTTTTCGAGATCAGAGGGGGGGCTATAAATAGCCCCCCCCCCCAGTAACTCCGTTCATAGAAATACCCAGTAACGCGCGGGGGTTAAGGTTATGACAATGTATCCTTCCTCCTTCCCTATATGTATAAAAAAACATAAGCCAGAAATATATTCCACTCCATTCGTAAGAAAGCAATAGGGAAAAGACCGCAGTTTGATGAGGACCGAAAGTACTTGCAAGTACCGGTCGTTAAAAACCAGGAACTCTCAACTACTTCAACTTCAAATATATTTTGTAGGGAAGTTGTATGCAAAAATGTGATGAATTTACAATATGTTTTTGTCTCGTCTGTCGATTTTAAGTAATATCTCCATTTTTGTGGGAAAATGTGAATATTTCCCATTATGTTCAAACTACGTTTAAGCCTCCCCAAACCAGCCAGCACAATAATTACCAATCTAGGCAGCACAACAAAATAGCAGGTATTGTAGCAGGTATACGGCTGTGTGACGTGGGTTTGTCGCCTCGCCTCGACACAGAGCAATGGGTGCAGGTCTGCCAGTCAATTTAAACGAAGAAAGATAAAGAGGCATTATACTCATAACCAGACTGGTGCCTGGATCCCGAAGCTGGATCCGGGATCCTAGTAGATCCCCCAGTTTAAAATGCACGAAGATATTGGATTCCAATGGCTCTCTCTGTGTAAAATGCATGCAGATCTGGGATCCTTTTGTATCCCTCGGTGTTAAATGCTTCAGGATCTGGGATATCAGTGGACCTGTAATTTAAAACGAGCCTTAGATATTGCAACACAAAATGCAGGGACTGACATCCAAATTTGCATGCGCCTCTGTTTTGCGTAAGCAGCATGCGCTATATAGATAATTAGTACCTGCAAATTACCTTGTATGTTGTACTTATCAGCAAACATAGATATTGTAATTTATTTTATAATATGATAAAATTAGCAAGAAACAGGTATGCTCCTACAACCGCGTCTGGATCCCGAAGTTGGGTCTAGGATTCCAGTGGATCCCTCGGCATAAGATATATCAGAATCTGGAATCTTTGTGGCTTCCTGTGCACCTGCATCTGGTGTCCATGTGGATCTCGGGACAAAGGGCACAGAGATCCAGATTTCAGCTGGATTCCGCATCCAGGCACATGTTTGCTCATAATATAGGTCCATCCTAATGTTGGATAACGCTCCACGCCAACAGGCAACAGTACCATAATTAGATATAACGGCGATATGCTTCATAATGCAGGCTCCTGCTAACATGCACCATGACCGATCATCAGCTGACACAACTTTCTCACGATGTTCATCATCAGCTGGCACAACTTCTCACGATGCCTCAAACCCGTAACCCAAGCGTGGGTGATGTGTACCACTAGAAGACGTTTATATATGGCTAAGGTTTCCACTCCAATGAAGAAATTGTAATTACTTTCCAGTGCTAATTTGATTTTAAATGGACAAATTTCGGTTCTTATAATCCTTTTCTTAGCATAAATGTATACGGTCGAGAACAAAATGCCTTCGGGAAGCTCCAGTACAAATGTTCTTGATAAACCTTGGCACTGGGGGGGGGGGGGGTATTTTGACCCCCGAGGTTCTTTTCGAAAATAGCGGGAAAGGCACCGCTATATTTGACACAGCTATTGAGGCATCAAATACCCCCAGTATTGTGAAAGCGTTGACTTCATGTCATTCAGATCAGGTCACGTCCAGTGATCGTACCTCTAAAACTGTCTGTAGTCGTGCCAAAGCCAGTGTTTGTCTGATAGATTTTTAACTTGCAGGATTTTATAAGAGCACAAGTACCTTACAATCGTCTTTCTCGGGTTTTTGTATCGGTGACCTATGGTCAAGTCGATTTCGTGACTTCCCCTCTACACCTAAGTCAATGGGAAAATATTAAAATGCTTCCTATTCAGAAAATATGCATTGGATTAGGCTTTTTTCAGAATCATGTCATTTAGCTCATTCTTGCTGACCTAGGTAAAATCGTTGTTCCATGACCTTTACAAGGTCAGCTAAGGTCATCTGAGCCTTGAGGTCACTAGCACTGTTATGACAATAACTATTTATATACTTAAGATAGAGACGTGCGAATGACACCACTGTGCTTATCTCGTCAAGTGGCGTCCCCCACATATCCAACATTACCTACCTGGGTTAGCAAAAGACCTTCACCTGAGGTCAAATTTTGAAGTTGACCTAATCAGGTACATGTTTCGACGTGCCTTGATGAGACAAACACAATGGTGTTTATATTACTGCTATATGGTCAACCAATAAAAAGTAATTCATGAAAGCACTTCTGCGAAAAAAATGTTCTCAACTGCTCAAAAACTGCGCAACAACTTGCAGCTACCACTTGGTCCTCCCAAGATCACGTTCCCAATTGCAAATGCATTGTGGAGCAACGTTGTAAATGAGGTATATGAATTGTTTGCCGTTTTTCATCTCTGCTGGCGATACACCTGATCAATGTCAGTCAAATACTGAACAGACTGAGCAAACATCCTGGTTTCGTTTAAATCGTTCCGGTAGAAATACCTTACACTTTACGTTCGTTGATGCCTGGATGAGAGTGATCAACATCCATAATAACTCTCGGCATCTTTCGAGTCCGGAATGTGACGGCGGATAGCCCTGTTAATCAAGTGCGCCCTTCCAAGCAGCCTATCCCGGCTGCACTCGTTCAATGGTTCCTCGCCCATCTAAGCACGGCTCGTAAAAGCAAAAAGCCAACGGGGCGTCCGGTCTGCCTAGTTTCGCGGTGGGCGATAGATGTCTCTAGTGCGGGGCGGCCGGCCGGCTGGCTGGTCGGTGGCGGGGCAGACCCTCCAGGAGAAGGTGCAGTTGCTCGCCACGACCCCCCGACGCAGCATGCCCGTCACTTCTCCGGTGCACTGAAGAGCCGAGTGACCGCGCCAGTGACCTAACATCAGTGGACAGTGATGTCGGCTCCTGTCTGACAGACCGACCTGAGGGAGAGCTGACCGCTCGTGAGACACGCCAGAAACGGACAGCGTGACATTCGACACAGTTTGGATCTAATGCATAAGGATTACTTCAGCCATGGAACTTTATAAAGGTGAGTTAGAGCTGATGTTGTCTATGGCTCTAAGCATGGGTGTAATTTTAATGCAAAGGGGGTTATAGCTACATCCCCAATCAATTGGGAATTTAACATTACGCCTATGACGAGATGTGGTACAAATGGGCTCTTAGCAACTAAGTGCAACCCCAATGATTTTCAAAAGGTTTCGCCTCTGGCTCTAAGTCGGATCGCAATGGCTGACTACTGCAGTGGCTCCTGCAGAAGCGGGCATGCCCATCAAACAGTGCCAATGGGGAAGGTCAACGAGCGTTCCACGCTGAAATTCTGCGGTGCTCAACAACTAGTTGGGGTGGGATCTATCCCTGCTTGTCGTCAAACTTTGAGTTTAACTTTGCAGTTTATCTTGCAAATATGTACAATGTCAATATGGACCTCTTCAAAACACAAAAATAACTATTTCAATTAACCCTATTCCTTGCGGGGCAGATTCTGCCCTCCTCGGTGAGTTTTTGCTTGCTGCTCCTAAACTACTGAAGCCGTCTTGAAACTGTATGAATTTAACTAGAATTGAATTACGCGTGTTGTGTCAAAACTTTTAAAAAATGGTTCTTCAGAGGCGGTGCCAGAGTCCTGTTTGGGGGATGGTGCTAGGAATGCGGTTGTGTGACGCGTGCTTCCTTCGTAGTTTGCGGTACAATAAATGTGTCAGAAACGTTTACACTGCAATATACATCATAAACATTGGGATTGCGCATATTTTTTGCGGAAGCGCATCCCGGCACACAAAATGGGAGGCGGTATACCCTCCCTGAAATGAGTTCAACCGTCAAATTAGCAAGTTGATAAAAGTGTTATGCACATGGTGCCCCCCCCCCTACGTTGTTTATCTGAACCCGCCTATGCTCAATGTAGAATATTTATCCAATGGTAGCAAATAATATCAACATGTGACGTGCATTTCGTCCCAAATAATCGAGAACAGCACATATTTGTGATCAGAAAATCACCCAGTTTTACATCCCCTGAATACGCCTATGACTTTTCATTTTTTGTACTTGTCCTTTGACATGTTCAAGAAAAGTACATTCGAAGCTCAAAAACGTTTGGGCATGAAAATCAGTCGAACCACATGGCCGCAATAACCTTTCCAAAAACACTCAACATTTTCGCATTGTTTGCCCCCTGGCCCCCATTTCAAACAAAAATGTAATTTTGGGGTTCAAGAAGAAAGACCTTTTGATGACGCATCGAATCCATCGAATGGCCTCCGTCCCATCGAAATCAACCGCGCGGTTATCGTGATCTCTGGGGAAGCGGCAGAATCTGCCCTCCCCGCACGTTAACGTAAATCTAGCCACCCGCAAGGAATAGGGTTAATTTTAAGAATGCACATATTGCATCATATTTTGCCTATCATGCAATTGGTATCAACGAAGAAACATCTACGAAACACCGAGAGAATGCGCTTAAGCTTATCAAGCAAAGCTTATTTTATATCGTAAAAGTGGCATACGATAGTGCAGAAAAGAAGTACGAGTATCTCCCTTAGATGCGCTTAAACAATTTCCATTATCATAATTCTCCGTTAATCGTTGTATCAACTAAAGTGAAAAGCTATGACGAACGAATAAATACGATCATGTAACGTTCGGGATATAATGCAAATGGATTGATTACATCCTTGATGCAGTGAAAGGTAGAAATGTTGCATATGGTTATGAGAGGGGCCACAGGCGATACGTCATTAATGTAAATGTTATGCCAGTCCTAGACGATGCGTCAATGTTTAACTGATTCCTTTCGATTTGCCATCATGGAACATCCTTCTGTTGCCAAAGGTTCCACGAATTCGCTGTTTGGCTATGCTAGAGATGCAAACCAAACCACAGAGTGACTTCGTCGTCGCTCGGTCTGGATTCAGCCCCGAAGAACCTTAGATTCAGCTGGACCTTGCATGACTGACAAGCTAACACACAAGTGTCACTAAGTGTTCGCTCACGACGAATCTATGTGATCATTGTACACTGCACGATGCACTACCGTGCAGTGTTGCACGGATATATAAGACAATGCTAACATTGCAGCTGGACTTATCTCACGCCAGTAGCAAGGCAGCGTGTGGTTTCCAATTATCAGTATTCTCGCAGCTCTAGTCGGTGTAGCGGTCAGCTATCTAAGCCCTGAGCTTGCGGTGCTGGTTTGCGGTCGCTGGCTAGCTTCTGCCGCCCTTGAGAGTTGAGAGTGGCCGGTCTCGGTGCCGTAAGCGCCTGTCACCTGCACGGCACGAGGATTCGCCGAGAAATGGCACCACCAACTGGAGACGGCTGGCCGGCAGATCGGTGTGAGATTATTCCTGCTCCGTTCGCATTGCGCACATGTGTTATGCGCAGACGTCACTATGGAAGTCCCGAGGGGTCAGGAACCTCGACCTTGTGTCCTCGACCCCTGCCGTCGCTGCGGCGGGTTTTTACGTCAATATTGCATGGCATTTGTTTCAGTATTCAGTTATGTTTGTGCAACATTAGTGTGAAGCATGCTACTTTTTCACAAAAGGAATGGTCTAATCGATATGCAGGTACATTACATTTGTTGAGTTTTTGAATGAATAATTATCTGTTAAGGACTACGTCTTGATTAATAAGTTTCCCACGATGCTGGAGAGGAGCTATATAATAGCAATATTCTGTTTAAGAATTTTACGTCCAAAAATGTATCGCACAAAATCAAAATCGGTAAGCACTTGTAAGATTTCACACTATGTTAATTGCGTCATTCGTGTTGTTCCTGACTTCTTTAATAGTTGACGAAGCAAGGAATTCATTGAAGCGCATAAATTTCTTGCGAAACCGCCGTCAGTATCTACCTAATATGTGGCAACCTTATTCCAGTTTGCATTATTTTCTACAACCTCGAATGAAAATTAAATCAGCCACAAGCTGCTTTGACATTTGGAAACAATAGGGCTTAACTAAATGAGTGGTTCTTAGGATTTCCAAGAAGTATTTCTGACATTAATTATCTAGATAATAACCATTTTAACATGCAATAAAGAACTTCCATTTAATGTTACGCCGACAGACATTTTGTTTTTGCACAAAACTCCTCGCAAATTGTCATATAGGTAGGCCCCAGATGAAGTTCTGAAAATGACCAAACCCGTTAGTGCTTGATGCTTCCTTACAAATCTTTGTTGCACTTAGTTGCGGCTTCTTATTTTCCCCGCTACTCTGATGGTGTTGACGTAAAAGCTGTAAGCACCTTGGTGCAGTTACAAGCCACGCGTAGCGTAAACTACGGCCACCTGCTGCACCGTGCACGAATCGTACCGCAAAAACGGCACACGCAAACAGTTCCCACCCGTCCGAGGGGCCCTGCTCGCGGATTTGGTCGGCAATTTGCAGTCTGACCTATGCGCTCCACTCCACTGCTGAGGTTGCTGTTGTTGCACTGTTTGGTGCCTCGCCGGCTGGTCTGTTACTGTGACCGTGAGTGACAAATTAGGCGAAACTGTTCTGCACAATGACACTTAGCAGAAGCGCTAAGTCCTGTCACGAAAAAACAAAACTCAGAAGACGGTTGTAGAAGTTTCGATGGGCTATGGCTTCTAGGAGCTTGCGTTGCTAAATACATTTAGTGCGAAGGTTTTCGTGACAAATGGGGAAAAAGCTATGCCATGCTCTCGACATCAGTTCTTGGCATTCTTTTCTCTTCTTCTCTCCATTCACTGCATGCGCATGGTGCAGCTTTAGCCCACTGGGTCACCACGCCACCACCCTCAGCCTGTTAGCGGACGGGTCCCTGGTGCCCTCCACGTACCTTGCATCGTCGGCTTTGTTTTATTTTCGGAGTACTATCCATGCGCGCTATTGTAGTATGAACCCCAAAGACATGGTTAGGTTATGCGGAGTACTGGCGCGGAGCCTCCGTCGGAGTCAGAGCCGGCGGCGGCGGCGGTGCAGCTTGTGTGACAAGGGGCAGGTCGGTTCCTGGTGCTGGCAGCCCCGAAGCATAGACTTCTCTTCTCTGCGTTCCCTGCTTCCCACGCCACTCGGTGCGCATATATAAACAACTTGGGTAATGGGCATGACCTCTGAGTGACAGAAGACCTAACAGAGGTCGCTGTTTGTCACCTGGCCATGTCACCTTCCCCTGCCCTCTGGTGTCAGGGCGTGGGGTGCAGGTGGTGGCGCGATGTCCGACACAGCGAGACCTTTGTCACAGGCAGCATTAGGCAACGTGTTGACAGCCGGCTGACAGCTGACGATCGGAACCAAACGTGCAGGTGACATCAGCAGTGTCGAGGTGACCCCCACGTCATTGGGGAAGGTCATCTCTAGTGGCACTGGTTGAGGAGAAACCTTTTACTCGATTGTATTTACCATGAAGCCACGTCACCTTGCATCATTATTATGTTTATATTGTCTCATGATCACATAAGGTATGATCCGTATAATCGTTCTTGAAGTTGCATTGCTCCGAGCCCGAATTATTACAAATACAACCCAACCTTTAGCCGAAAGGTTGCCATGCACTTGAAATGCCGACTTGCGGGCATCTTCTGATTCTAGCTTAGCCTATATTTAGACCAGCTCTGGCCTCTGAACCCCAGCCTGGCCCGCATGCACCTCGCCCCTCCATCCGGATTCCACTAACGAAGTGATACCGATCACGATCACATCCTCTCCGCGAGGCACGCCTTCGGGCGTGTGGAGCAGGCGGAAGCTCCTTAATTGCTGGCGGCGGCGGCGGCGGTGGCGGCCCGGTTACCGCCAAGCTGATCACCAGTCGCCGCCGCCGCCGCCGCCGCCCGCCGCCCTCGCAGACCGGGGTTATGTGAAAGTGAAATGCCGTGGTATCAGATCTCGAGCCGATCTGAGGGTCGGCGCTGACCTAATCCAGCGGGATCCGGCGCCCCGGCGACCGCCCAGCAGCGCCGGCAGCGCCCGCGGCACCGGATGGTGGTGGGTGGCCGAGGCGGAGGAGACTTTGTGGCGACGAGGGAAGATGGAGATGGCTCTGGGTGACTCAAAGACGCTAGGGTGACTCAACTGGTCCTGGATATTCAGAGATGATTGGATGACTCTAATCGACTCTGTGGACCCTTGGGTGATTCTGAGGACTCTGTAGATGACTATGGAGATCCTGGGAACTGTGGGGATAACAGCAGTAAGTGACTCTAGACACTCTGAGGGGAGGGAGAGCGACACTGGGTAACACAACAGGTCGCGTGCCAATTTGATTTCACCGCATACCGATGCACACATGCATTACATCCGTATCGAACTGACCACGCTGGCGCCAGCTCTCTCGCAGTACGCCGCAGATGACGAGGCCACTTTGCAGCGAACCACCGCGCCGGGCGCCGACGCCGATGGAGGTTAGCTGACCGTCAGCGCCGGAGGTTAGCTGGCCGTCAGCGCCGGAGGTTATCTGACCGCCAGCGCCGGTGGTTAGCTGGACCGTCAGCGCCGGAGGTTAGCTGACCGTCAGCGCCGGCGGTTAGCTGACCGCCAGCGCCGGAGGTTAGCTGACCGTCAGCGACGGCGGTTAGCTGACCGTCAGCGACGGAGGTTAGCTGACCGTCAGCGCCGGAGGTTAGCTGATCGTCAGCGCCGGAGGTTAGCTGACCGTCAGCGCCGGAGGTTAGCTGATCGTCAGCGCCGGCGGTTTGCTGGTGGTCGGCGCCGGCGGTGGGTGGCGGGTGGCCCGGTAGTACGGTATGTCGGTCAAGTTCATGCTGTTGTGTCTGGCTGACGACTGGAGGCGAGGACGGCAGCTGTCCCGAGCTCGAGATAAATGCCGGAATCGGCCCACGGCGGAACTTGACGGATTTATATGGATTTATATTACCACGTCGGGTGGGGGGAGGTTGTGAAACGCACGCCAGGACATTTCGAACGAGCGAATGAGGGTGGGATATGTCTAACGGGATGCTTGACTTGTGTGGTACATACCATGGGTTATATTCAAATTTATGTAGGGAATAAGTACATGGCATCGATAAGGAAGAAAAAGATGTGAGGACCACACTGGTATAGTCGGAGTATATGGAAAGTTGTTTTTCTTGTCCCTCGGCAGGGAGCTCTTGGTATCATGTCTGATCACGAAGGCCATCATTGTATAAGTACCTCAACCTATCACCTGTCAGAAGCATTCTGTATTCGGATGCTTATGCCCACGTCCCGATTCAGGAATGAACATTTGGTCGAGTGACTCTTTTAAACCTTCTGTAAGATGTTGTTTATGAAAATAATATTTCCGGCCACCACCAGTATTAGCAGCAAACAATAAAGTGAAAATAAATTGACAGAATATTTTAGTTTTTCTGAGTTTCAGAGCAGCAAAAAATTACGCATCAATCAATTCAGCAAAAACGCAGCAAAGCATGTGGTTTGCAGTTATCTATTACGTTTCAGATCGGTTCAGGGGCTCATTCAAATAGCAGGCAGTGCTTTTCGTGCTCCTCTTGGCCGTAATTTGAGAAGTCCAAACATTTGCATATGCTGTTTTTGCCAGCCGTTTGAACTATTATGAGTGTTTGGTGTCAAGGTCTGTTGGAATCCACCTAATTTATGCTACGCAACGTTCTGTGCTTCTCGAGACTCATTATGCATAATTCCAGTCATCCTTATCCAGGCCTGGATATCAAGGACAGCATACAACAAAGCAGACCGAATAGCTTGTAATTGTTATCTAAGTAACTTATCCTCACACTTCACCGAAAATAATACTCCGACTGATACATATCTTTACGAAATCATGTCCAGTTTTGCCATGGTGAAGAGACATATAATCTAGATTGTACCCTGGCCAGTGCACAAAATACCCGGAACACTATGTACTTGACATGGTAACGCGGAAAATGCCCTGCTGAGTGAGGTATTGTACACGCTCGGGGCCCTGAGAAGATAATACGCTTATAGGCGTGTTTGTCTGCAAAAAGACCGTCGGATGCACGCAGCAATGCATGCCACTGATTCTACACGACTGAGCACACATTTGAATCTTTTAACCGTCGTAATATAACGGAATGACTGCAATCATCCCTCATGGATGGCTCGTCTAGGTCGAGATTGTCATCCGATAGCTAATAAAAGTAATCTCTACGGCTCCGTCTAAGCCTCCATATGTGAACGATGTTCCAGAATAGCTGAAGACTTTTTCTCACCAGCAATGACCAGTGGAAGGATGACATTTCTGGCCGGCGTCCTTGGTCGTTTCAGGGTCGGGACGCGTCTCCCTCTCTCTCGGCGATGTCTGCATCACGTCGAGACCGGTCCAACTCCCGCCGACCCCACATCTCTCCATTGTCCGGTGTCTATTGCACCGTCCGCCCACCTCCCATGCCGCGGCTCGGAGACCCCTATAGACGCGCGCTAAGCTTCCTGCCCACCTCCTCCTCACGAAGGTAATCCCACCATTGTCGGCCCTCTGTTCGGCCCGTGGGCGGCACGAAACTCGAGGTCCCCGTCAGCTATGACGGGGTAATAACACGCTGTATGTTGATCCCGGCCTGGTCTCAGTGAGTGGGCGGAGCAGGCCCTCGAGCTCCTGTTGCGTCGTTACACAGCCCCCAGCGTGCAGGTGAAGTGTGTAACCGATACCGGATCTCCTGGATCTCCCAATTACAACCAGATCGCGCGGCGGGGATCTGGTCCTAATGGCTCCAGCGGGGTGTGGCGTGAGTCGAGGACCGTGTCTTCACCTCGTTCCGCCTCCGTTCCGCCTCCGTTCCGCCTGGAGCGGTCGGAGCCGGCTGACACCGCCACACCCAGTCTGCACCGCCGCCGCTGCCCGGCCGCCCGGACTCCAGCGGCCACTCTCCGTCGCGCCCCTGGCTCCCCTAATCACCACTCGAGATCGTTCTGGTTATGCGGTTGGTTCCCTCTGCCGCGCTTCAACGCGTCAGCACGCGGAACAGGCCGGTCGTGCGTGGCGCTAGGGGAGCGAGCGGTGCGGGCGGCAGTCCGCGTGGCGGTGCAACTTACGCAGGCAGTCGCTCTGTCACATTGCCCCCGCCCCCGCCAGCGCCTGGTCGACCCGACCCCGCCCCGTCGCCGCCGCCGTCGCGCGACCTTGTTTGATTGCGCGACCGGCCGAGTGGCGCGGTTGGGACACTGTCACGTTCTGACAATTGGACGACGGGTCGGCGTAGGTATGCGGCGCGTGCCATTTGCATCATGTGAGGATTGGTAGGAGTGCCTGTCTGCGTTTGTTGCGAAATGTCTTGTTTCGTGTATCGATGCGATTGTTCGGGCTGATTGTGCGATAGGGAGTGGTGTACACGCTCGAGGACATTGACAAGCCAAACAAACAGAGAAGCGTCTGAGAAAAGCCGATCAAGAATCATTAGTCAGAACGCTTCCGGCAATTCCTCCGTTCACATATACCCGTCGGATCTGTTATCTTTGCTGTTGTGCCTGTTTGTCGACAATCCTAGTATAACAAACCATTACAGCCGCGTGACTAGTACTCAGCGGAGTCCAGAGTCCCACACAAGGCCTGCTAGTCAGTTCTGTTGTCGTCGTGGTCTGCGGCCCGAAGTATAGTCTTTGCTCTGGCTGCCTTGCCTCAGCTGGGCTCGCATAAATCCCAGCGATATATGTGGACAAATGGATTGAAGCCTGCGACACACTTATAATTTGTCATGCCACAAATCCCTCAAGCATCAGGTATTCGTCCATGTAAAGGGCTCGGATCATAGGTGCGATATATTCGATATAAATGTAAACTTTATATGTGGTGTTTTTTCAGAGAATGAAACCCAAAGTTTCCGCTATGGCACCGCAATTTCTCGTCGGTTCTTCTCTCGCCAATGTGCCGCAGTGACCCCCAGATTCCTCGGCTTGTCCACTGACCTTTGACGGAGTGCCCCCATTCGGAGCCGAACGGGACCGGGACCGGGACACGCCCTGCCCGGCTCGTGAAAGCCCGCGGCTAACCCGACCGACCTGTCGAGCAGAAAATCACCCAGCTCCAGACCGGTTTCACGAGCAACACCTTGGGACGCGCGAGCGCACGAGAACTGAAGTGAGACGGACAATGGACAGGGGAGTGCGTGACTGAAGGAAAGCGAACGGTGAGTTAGTATAATGAAGTCCAGGGTCAGTGCGTTCAAGTGCAGGAGTGCTGCTAATACTTCCCAGTTTAGTGGTGCTTTCAACGCTGTTTGAACTATTAGCTAGTTGAATGTATGTATCGATTAGCCAAGCTTAGCGCTGTCACCAGGTGACACAACCAGCGTCTGTCGCTTCACTCAGGCTCTCTGCTCCTAGCTCCACCCATGCGTCTCTGGTGACAAAGACGCGTTTTCGGGGATTTTGACCAGTATTCAAGTAACCCCAACGCAAAGAGCTCGCGAAGATTCCGTGGAAGCAGCTTACGTAGCTTATCCCTGAAACACGTGGGATCTCCTCATGACTGCGCCATTCCGTGCACAAGAAAAAAAAAACGAAGCATAGCACACGCCCACCTCAGGTTCCGTCGTAAATCGGATAATAGTAACATGAATGTGGAGGTGCCTGGCAGGTGCTAGGTACAACCCCAAGCTGCTAAGAAGAGCATGTCGCTGTTTTTTTTTTCTCATATTCTTGCTGGGTTTGTCTCAGGATCCCCAGTGAGAGGCTTCTCTTCCACCGCCGCGCCGTGTGCTGCGAAGTAAGCCATAACTGAGCCAAGCTGATTATGCGAAATAGCTGGCACGAATGAATGAATGCATTACGGCCAGCGTATATATCTACACCAAGGACACGTGACTCGCATGCCGCTGGGACACGTGACTCGCATGCCTGCTGGACAACGTGGAGATCACATTTGCACATGTATGTGCAAAGGTGCTTACTCTTAGTGCTAGACAATTCAGTTACCATGGACCATGTAAGACCAGGTGCGCCACTGTAGATTCAGAGAGCCTGAGGCTATGTCGACTTTCCGGGTTTCATGGATACTGGACACTGCACTATGTCATGTATTTGTGTTCCATTGTCGAGCACATTAGGTCAGCTAGCACGAGCTGTAGCAGTGCACCAGCATCATGGCAAGGTGCTCTCAGGAAGAGACCTTGGGGCATGCTAAGAGGCTTAGGGATATGCCCATCTTATTATAATTTTGCAATGGACATTGCTTGCAGATTTTTCGAATAGTGCCTGAGCAAAGCAGGATTTTGTGTTAATTTTTCTCTTGAAAATGACATTGAATGTCCATAGATAGCGTCATTTTACAAAAAAAAACTGCCATGCTGCTCTTTTCATATGGAATCAATCAAGTGAGACCAAAATACAACGGCATACATCATCATTTACACTCGCGACATTAAATATTCAGTTAATGAACTCACCTTCGGCTCGTTCATAAACTGAATTGTTAATGCCACTCATGCATAAAACTAAAATAACAGTTCAACCCCAAACTGAGTTAATCTGTACTATCCAAGTATCCAGTCACCCAACCAGTACACCATAAGCCATACCACTGGCGCAATCAAACCTAACTCCCTCATCATTCAAACCGAGAGCTGCGTCATCCAAACCTCTTCCGCGTTGTGCGCCATCCACGGCTGCTTCGGACGGGTTTAGCGAAGCGTCCTCCGAATCTCAGGGACAGACAGACGGTCCGACGCTATACTCACTCTCGCCGCCGGCGGTGGCGGTACAGGGCTGGTCTGAGAGCGCGTCCTCCTGAGCCGCCTCCATGGTCAGACCGTCACCTGAGACGCACACCCACAGCATGGACGTGACACAACGTCACGCAGTGGAGACACTTGTCTCCAGGGTCAGACCATATACGGTCGAGATAGACAGGGACACACTCTACCACGACCACAGCGACAGCGCATTTATAACTGGTTTCATACAAAAACCCATTCAGTTCAGACGCACACCCATAACGGCACAAAACGGCGGTGACACACTCAGGACAGATATGGTGACACTGCGGTGACACGAGACATTTGTTTCCACGCCCCTCGCTGGCGTCCGACCACGTCTAACCACTCCTGACGCCTCCGTCCCGCCCTCCCGCCCGTCCCGCCCGTCCTGCCCAACATTGTCCATTGTCATCAGGACAGCACATTTATGGGGCGGGATGCGTATCTGTGACCCCGCACGGACATACCATGACAGGGGACACGGACATGGCCAGTGTGGCCGGCGTGGGGGGCGCGGCGGCGGGGGGGGGTGCGACTGGGGCGCGGCGTGGGGGCGGGAGTGTGGGGGTGACGGGGCGGGTGGGCCGTGGACCGGACCCCGGTGGGACAGAGGCGTTACCAGGCAGCTGTCTCAGTGTGTATTCCTGGTTTGTTTGCTTATTGGGGTGTTAGATTGCGGCGACTATATACGTCGGTCCTCTTGCGTCCAGGTGTGCAGTCTCTGTGGATGGGTAACGCGGGGAGCGGCCTGCACCGGGGGTGGTTCGGGTAACTGCCGGATGGCTACGTGATCGGGGTGCTGATGGACTAGAGGCGAGATCCTGAGACACTAATCCAGCAGAGGCATAGAGCCACGTGTGAAACCAATAATTGTGGCTGTCATGATGCCAACACTCATCAATAACTATGGTTTAATAACATGATGAATTAATCAATATGGTAAAACAGTCGGTTTAGTGGTTTGGCACTGTGAGTTGGAGAGTTAGAAAGTATTCGAACCGACAGAATCCTGGTTGTCTTGGTTGGCTGGTAATCCAACCAGTGGTTCGGGTTTCCGAAGAACCGTCGCGTCCTGAGACCGCCAATGATCAAACAAAAAGAACTCGAATGCATAGTGTGATGTATAAGAACACGCGGCTCGTTCAGATAACTCCTGTCACTGACGCTCAATGTGCTGCACATTTGGCTACGCTGATCCATGCCTAAGAAGATGGGTTTTCTTTAGAATATAATGCCTCATCTCTCACCGTTGGACACTGTCGTGAATGATTGCTGTCATACAGTGGCACACGTGTCAGCTGAGGGTGTTAACGTTGCCGCGATTTTCTTTTGGAATATTTCACCATAAATGCCGACAAAACAACCGCCGTACGAGGCCTAAAAAGATATTGAGAAGATTCAGCGCTGGATGGATATGCTGACCGTCCTCACGGCCACGATAAGCCCACATGGCTGACAGCCGCATTGTGTTCGGTCCTTCCCTCATCTCGTCCGCACAAAAACCCACATCAGAATCGCGGCACGAGTGAAAGTCCATTATGCAATCGACATAGATAATTTGTAGTGGAGCTAAATCACCGGCCTCAGATAAAGAGATGGGTCTGCCGCCGTCTGAAATAAGGAGAAGAGAGGTCAGGGTTAGCTCGTCTCATGACCGCATGGCCTCCGACAGCTTTTTGCAGTGCCGTGCCGGGCGTAAGCCCCGTAGTCCGTGCTGGGCAGCTGATCTCCGGCCTCTCAGCTTAGCGCCCTCCAGCGGCGTCTCATAAAGTGAGTGGAATTTACAACCGACCCAAATCCCACACAAGACGCACTTATGTGTCTTAAGAACCGACAAGGCTCCAGGAAAAATCACAGTGATCCCGCTAAGCAGTCAACAGGTGACAAGCTCTGTGACAGAGTTTTTCATCTGCCGACTTTGGGTATGACAGCACCGAGTCTGAACGACCATCGTTTGTCATTGACTGCGACGAGTACCGTTCTCCGCGTCAGTAAGCCTGGCTGACTAAGCGCTCTAATGACGTCATTGGTGCTGGAGTGTGACGTCACTGGACCCCTCGATGAACTGTTGATGCCTATCGCGGCATAAGTGGCGGACCGTCGACGGACGCGGCGGGTGGTCTCGTTTTGCTGCTCGGCTGAAGTCGTTACACAACCGACCTCCGATAGTCATGCTGATGGACCCGCTTTATGCTGAGCCTCAATGTCTCGAGAGGCCAAACGGGATCAAAAGTGTAATGATACCAGACATGAGAGCGTGGATAAACGGGCTTTGCGCAACGGCGCGGAATTAAGCCTGCTTACCCCTACGCGGGTTCTTAACATGGGACGTAATTCTGACGTTCCGGACATGCAAAATTGCCAGTTGAGAACTGCGTTTTGTCTGAATTGTCAGACCATTTTTGTCCAAAGTCTTACAACTATTTAATCTGTAATACTCACCGTTAATTTTCGGGGATGCCTTGGCAGTTTTATTTTCATTGTTCTCTGATCACTCTAATGCTGTGTCATTTCACCGGAGTTTTTAGTTGTACGCAGAAACAAATGAATAAAAATAGTGCCGTCATCATGTGATGTAACCGATTTTATTCAGATCTAGTATTGTCTGCAAATAATACATGTCTAACAGTTAGGTTAACGCTACTTCGGCCTTGTTGTCACTATCGGTACTCTTAACTCTTGGGAATTCTTTCCCCTTTTCTCTCCCTGCTCTCTGGGCTCGTCCCTCCTTCTCTCCCACCGTGCCTCTCTGGGTTCTCCCTCTTTCCTCTCCCTGTGCCTCTCTGGGTTCTCGACCCTCCGACCGCCTTTTTCTCGTCTCCTGCCCTCTGGGATTTCGCATCCCTCTTTCTCTGTCGAAGCTCCTGCCTCTCTGGGCTCTCTCGCTCCATCGCACCTTTTCTCTCCATCCCCTGCCTGTTCCTGGGTTCTCCGCCTCAGTTTTTCCTCAGTCCCTGTCTCTGTTCTTCGCCCCCTTTTCTTTTCTTTGTTTCTCTCCCTAGCCTCTCGGGTCTTCCCCTCTTTCTCTCTCCCTGTCTCTCTTTTGTTCTTCTTTTCGCTTTCTCTTCTTTTCCCTCTTCCTCTCTCCCCTGCCTCTCTGGGTTCTCCTCTTTCTCTCCCTCCTCTCCTGGGTTCTTTCTCCCTCTTTCCCTCCCTGCCTCGCGGTTCTCCTCCCTCTTTCTCTCCCTGCCTCTCTGGGTTCTCCCCTCTTTCTCTCCCTGCCTCTCTGGGTTCTCCCCTCCTTCTCTCCCTCCCCCTGGAACATGGTCTCTCCCCTGTCACCTCTCCCCCTCCTCTCCTTTCTCCTCTGCATCCAGTGCAGCTCGGGTCGCGCAATTAACAATTTAGTAGACATTATTTCACACGTGACTGCATCTAATCGCATTTTAATTCGTAATGTTAAAATGTTAAACATTACCGAAAGAGAAAAGCTCACCTTGGCTATCCATTTGCAATTCACGGTATCGACTTGACAGCGTCGTTATCGATCGATTCTGTCGCCATTGTCACCGTTAGCGACCGATTGGTCACCATTGTCGCCTAGGCAGTGATTCGGTCCCTGAGCACTGGTCGCCGACTAACCTTGGCCACCGCGCGTGGACAAACGTGAGCTGTGCACGAGGCAGGGGCACGCGGCGCGCCGACCCTGTTCTGCCTCACCGCCACAGACTGAGGTCAGCAGTCAGCCAGAACTGAGCGTTTCTGTCGACGTGGTCGATGAACCAAGCGAACGGGCCGTTGGAAGCTGGGACAGACGGGTGTGAAGTAAGGAGTGAAGATTGTGTGAACTGGTGTGGAGTAAGGTGTGATGTGGTAGTGGGATGTTTGAGGTAAATGTTCCCGGCCAGGTAGTCTGTTTGAGTTGTGTATATTGTGAACTGTTAGTGACGGTGTAACACAGGGAGGCACGGGTACCTGTATGCCCTTTTATTCTTGGTTATGCGTAAGTTAGGCTGAGTTATTAATAATTATAAGCGGCCGCCAGAGCGTTGCCGTTAAAAAAAAAACATTTATCGGCACATGCTGCCCTGTTAGCGCAACACTGAACCAAGTTACTTTACCTGACATATTTCTGAAGAATACAACTGCATTAGTTTATTAGCTCCGACTCTGGCCATGAGCTGATTAATGCTGTAATTATCCCTAACCACAAGACTGATGTCAGCTCTCCCACTTTCTGAGACCCTTGTCGGTACCAGCCTGGCTGCTTCAGATACCCGTGGGTATAATACCGCAGTGCCCCACCCTAAGACCCTCGGTTACAGCTTATTTTCACCCAGTGACCATCTGCGCCTGAGCTTTCTTGACTCTAACTGCATACCACATACCGACCTTGCTCTCAGACCACTGCTTCTTCTTAAGACGGCATCTTTTCTGGGAAGTTGAGTTAAGATGCTACTTATCAAAAACTTGAAGTGAAATATCATTGGCAGCTTTCGAACACCAAAAAAGCACAAACTAGTACAATAAAACAAAACCATTGACTACGGTGATGTCCCAATTCATATTATATATGCAATACTTAAAGTGCCAGACAACAATTAGCTCCAAGCAATTTGCGGTGGATTGACCGTCTATCAATTCTGTTCAACTGCTAAATGAAGCGGCACGTGCCGGTCCCGAGGCGAGAGCGGCACACCACTCTGTCCGGTCCAGCTGGGAGGAAGATCACTGATAAGGCGGGAGAGCTTATCTTGCTCGCTGCTGGTGTTATTGCTCACGCTGCCGGTGTGTATCTGCAACGCTGCCCTTGGTGTGTATCTGCTCGCTGGCTTGGGTGTGTATCTGCACGCTGCCTGGTGTGTATCTGCACGCTGCTGTGTGTAATCTGCACGCTGCTGGTGTGTAATTCGCTCGCTGCTGGTGTGTATCCTGACACGCTGCTGGGTAGGTGTATCTGATCTGCCCGTACCGGCGCTAGTCGGGACGGGGTGGGGAGGGGAGGGTGTTGGGACGGGGTGGGAGGGTTTTTGTTTGCCCGTGCCGACGGTGGTTACACGGCTCGTCAAGTGGTAAGTGACTGTCAGTGGCCTGGTGAGTGGTGGGGGGCTCATCATTGCTCGTAGAGTGGCTGTTAGTTGCTGCTGAAGTTACTTATAGTGGCTGGCTAACAACCGACTGGTTAGTGGCTGGTCAGTGGTCGGTCGCTGCTCAGTGACTGGTCAATGCCTCGTCAATGGTTCGTCGTAGCCGCGTTACGACACATATAAGCCGTCGGAGCGTCGGGGTGTTTCTCCGAGCTGTGACCAGCTAGATAAACCATTACAAATACTGAGCGCATCACAGGCTGCGGCCAGGTGCAGGCGCACGGGACAGACTGGTGTAAGGAGAGGACGGCATACCGAGGCCACGGGGCCGCGTGTGGGGAGCGAGGTTAGAGGTCATGGCAGCGACCCCGCCGCCGTCGGTGCGTGTCGGATGCGATCCTGTGTAACCCNTCAGTGACCCTCCATCAGTATGGGCGCCATATAACTCTTTTGTTGCGGCGCCCTTAAGCCCAAATCATCATCATCATCACCTCCATCAGTGACCCTCCGTCAGTGACTCTCCGTCAGTGACCCTCCGTCAGTGACCCTCCGTCAGTGACCCTCCATCACTGATCCACCATCACTGACCCTCTACCTCTTCCTGCAGGAGCGCAGTGAGGTAGAGCGGGCTCCATCAGACCGTGCCGTCAGTGAGTTCATCCTGGACACTCCGAGGTACGACCCGGACGAGCAGGAGCGCTATGACACCGACCGCCGCGGCCAACACGACCGCAACGACCGCGGCCGCTACGACGCCGACCGCGACCGCTACGACCCCGAGGAGCGGGAGGCGAGCGAGATCTACGCCGAGGCCCACCAGCCTGAGATGAGGTGAGAGCGGTGGAGGAAGGGGAAGGGATCGGTAGACTGAAGAGGTAGAGGAAGTCGGTAGAGGATACACAAATCGGTAGAAGAGGAAAATCGGTAGAGAGAAGGAAAAATCGGTAGAGGAAAAGAGTTATTTCCATCGAAGCAGCTATGCACCCATGCCTAAATAGATCACCATAAATCGAGATTGTTATTTGATATGAATGTATCCGCTCTGGGATCGCTTCATTAGTATTTGGTTAAAAAGAGGAATGTCAACCGATTTCCCTAGTCAGTACCTTTACCTGCCGACTTGCCCCTCCCCCGTAAGAGGAATGTCAACCGATCCCCCTAGCCAGTACCTTTACCTGCCGACCTGCCCCTCCCCCTCAGTCAATACGCACCGAGTCATCGAACACACCGGAGTGGGGTCTCAGATGCCGGCACCACCAAAACCAAGACGTCCCGCCACGGCAACCTCATGATGGAGACGATGGCAGCGCCGCACCCCTGCTGCCCGAACACCAAAGGTACGCCGCGAGCGAGCTGCGCGTATGTCAATATGTCCGTCGGTGGTCAGCTGTCAGCAGCACTGCATCAATCTGAAATGATTGTTGTGTAAAGCGTTATGCTGAACGATAATCATATGGATGATTATTCGGGATTTAGGTAAATGACCCTGGGTTGACTTTCTTATCATCTCCGGATTTTACTGGTTTGGTTGCATGGCTCACGAAGCTGTGGTCTTTCCGACTTGGCCTGCATGTCTTCAAGGCGCAGACACCAAACAGGACACGGCGGCAATTACGATCGGAGTCGTCCAGCACGTCACAGAAATATGTCATGTGGGGATGTTATTGGATGAACTTAACTGTGATGTTGAGCTCTAAGCAGCGTTTTTTCTTCCCCAGGAGTGTGCTGTCTGATGCTGCTCCTGAACCTGGCCATCCTGCTGATAGCACTTGGCTTCGTAATCATTCTTCAGCTCTTCAACCCGCCGTTTGTGTGGTAAGTGCCGGGCCCCGCAGGAACACTGCAGTGGTACTCTGTGACATCACTACCACTACCAGGCTGAACACGTACACATTTAACGTAATGTCATAGGTGGTGATGGCATTTGGCGTAATAAGGCCACCACGAACGACATTTTGGTGGGACATCACAGCCAGAACGGTCAAAAGTCGTATGACCTAAGTGGTGCGCCCATGAACCCCAATCATCATCATCATCATCATACCAGTTTTAAATAAGTCGACAGTTCACTGCTCAGGTCAGCTAGACGCCATTTGTGTGAAAACCCTCATACTACAATGCTTCGTTGGGACTTCTATATTTTATCTGAGCTGAGAAAGAGTCGCAAATAAAAAATGTGAATGACAAACGTTTAAATATAAATTAACCGTTTAAACGTACCTAACTGTAATGAAGTCTTACAATCTGATGTGCTTGTGGAAATGAGTTTCAAGGTTCCGAGTGATCTCAAATCCATTTGTATCATCATATTGTTTCGCTGAACTATTCGTACACGTCTTCTGCTTGACAATCTACCAGAGTAATCACCACTATACTGTGTCACCACATCAGGTTCATCGGACTGGCGCTGTTGATTGGCGGCTTCTGTGCCCTCATCTTCTGTCTGGTGTACTGCGTGTGGGTGTGCAAGGACGCACACCAGGCCCAGGAGAACGGCGAGCTGTACTGGACGCACCACTGGCAGAAACAGTGGGGATACCAGCCGTCGGAGAAGGCGCCCTCCGAGCCGTATCGGGACCGGGAGCGTTACTGAGTCATCAGCTCTCGACTCAGAGTTGGTGAGTCAATGGACTACGTTGTTTGTGTATTTGCCAAAATAATTTGCGATAAAAATGTGCTTGATTAATGTGATAACATTATTTTGGCATGCATCAAATTTCCGCGATATAATTGTATGTAAAAGTGTTTTTATTAATACAATCATATTTGCGCCGGCCTATGGCAAAAGCATGTTGTCCCGGTATTTCCTGTGGCAAATATTAAATGGTTAAGCGCTTTCCTCTGATTTACTGTTCACACCAAACTGATCAGAAATTCATGGAGATTTATACTGTCTAGTGTCTAGGTCAGGTCAGGTCAGATTTATGCTTCATTTTTATGCATGGTAATGTTGTAGAAGTAATATTTTTTTTACTTTGAAAGGTCTTAGGTCAGTCATTTTGGACGATATCGACTACAAATGTGGTACACAAATTCACTGGACACGTCTTAATCATATATATTCCAGTTTTTGATAACTTTGATTTGTTTGGAAAGTGTTATTACAAATGCCTTTCAATTTATCAAAATTTTAAATTTCAATAAAACTCGAAAATTCGAGATCGCATTTTAAAAGCCGAATCCATTACAAGTCATTTGATATATGCATGTGCAATTTATATAAAAAATGTGCTTCTGACAGCGTTTTCCGCAAGCCCTTATTTTTCAACAAAAACCGCAGAACATGACTTCACTCTCGCATCATTTCCGGTTGACCTATCCTAACCTGTCCTCATCGTTTTTCTTCGGCCGACATGCGTCAAATTGATGTAAAAAGACCGCCAAAGAGTTTGGTGACGACCACTGCTGCTGGTTTAGGAGATATTGCCAAATAGCCGGAGGGGCAAAAATAGTTCCCCCAGTAATTCGTGGAATTGCGCCGTGGAGCGGCGCGAAATTTTGAATCTTATGCCCTGGATATGCCTTCTTCCTCTATGATCCCTATTTTCCCGTTTAACCCGCGCCCCACTCACCACTGGGCCTTGGGATTTTGCGCGACCTACTGTGTGTGTGTTTGAACACCCCCTTCTAACTCAGCTCTAATGAAACGTAGACCAAAACCCAAACAACTGTTCGAAACGTTGCCAAAAATAGCTATTTTGATATTTTCGCTCAGGTCAAAGCTGCAGTCACCAGAAGAGGTCAACGAAGGTCGAATTTTCCAGTTTAAGGACTTTGCTCCAGAAGCCCCATATTTCTCGGGAACTATGCTCGATAAGAGCAAACGGAAAAAGCAATCAACCACTTTTGAAATTTGTAGCCGACTCAATGCCCTCAAATTTGAGCTCAAGTCAATAGTGTAGGCTCTAGAGGTAATCAAAGTAAAAAATGTTTTTGTTTGCGAAAGCGTGTTTCGCCAATTACTTTTTACCTAATAAAGATAGCACAATACTGTTAACGCCATCGTGTTTGTCTCGCCAAGGCGCTTTGAAAGATGATCATGTTAACCATGTTAAGTCAACTTCAAAAATGATCTCAGGTCAAGCCTCAAGGTCAAGTGGTGACCCATGTAGGTCAGGACTCAAGTTGCATATAAGAGACGTGTCTCGATGATACAAACACGTTGCGTGAATGTTTCACTTCTATATCTTCATTTTATCGGAGTTATTGACGAAAAAAGTGTTTGCGACCTCCAATGGCCTCGGATGACCCCGTATGGGTCACTGAACAAAACCTGAACTTGGGTCATCAAAAATATTATATTATAAAGATTATCCAGAAGGAATGGGACTGATATCCTTGAAATAGGAAGCATTTGACTATTTCTCCATTGACTTATAATAGGGAGGTCACAAAATTGACCCGACCTCAGGTCACTGTTATATAAGTTGCGAGATTAACGTTCTGTATATACCAATAGCTTTATGCAATACTCAAGTTTTATATAAATCCCTCAAAATTTTGATCTTGGCACGACCGCAAACATTTTTGGAGGTGACCTGACCTAATCCGACTCGAAACTAAAATTATAACAATGTGTGGAAAGGATCAATGATAAGTTAGACTAGATTTTGCAGCGCTACGTGCCGCCGTTTTTTTCGCAATCTCGATACAAATGCAGAGTGAGAGGGGTGACCCCCCCCCCACACCCCAGTTGACGCGGTATAAGACTGCGGTTAAAAAAGTGATAAAGCTAACTATTTTGCACAATGATATTGGAAAGTCTCAACATATAAACACAACAAAATAGTAATACGCTGCGAAACGTTGTGAATTGATATTTGTATTTTAACCCGTATACAATTTAATTTGAGTTGCATTATTGCTCCGCGGAGCGGCGCAACATTGTGATTTCATTCCCTGGATAACTGTATTCTTACTGTTGAAGGTGCCTAGAGCTGTGGTGTGTGTGTACTGTGTAGGGGAAATGTTCCGATTAGCGACCCCCTTAGGTTGAAGCGCGCTGGTGATTATGCTGTCGTTGT